>SJYO01045292.1:56890983-57036024 GCA_006410555.1 Capra ibex
ATACATCCAGTCCTTCGTTGTCAATCTTGATCTGCACCTTGTTGTCTGACCAAGGTTTATCCTTTTCCTCATGTAGTTCCGACATATCACAGTGGGACGAATAAATTGAAGATACGTCTTATGTAGTACTCTTTGCGACTCGACCTTCTTCGTGTTCGACCTTAGTTCTAACGGCCCTCTTTATAGTTATTGGAGTCTGTACATCTTCTGTGGTGGGAATAGCGTCTTTCACTTCTCCTTGATTTTTCGGAGACCTACTTTCACTTTCTCCTCTCACTTTTTCAACCGAATTTCGAGTTGTAAGTCTTTTGCTTCTAGTACCGTAGGTCAGGGTAGCGAAGTACCCTTTATCTACCCCTTTGTCACCTTTGTCACAGTCTGAAATATAAAAACCCGAGGTTTTAGTGACGTCTACCACTAACGTCGGTACTTTAATTTTCTGCGAATGAGGAACCTTCTTTTCAATACTGGTTGGATCTATCGTATAAGTTTTCGTCTTTGTAATGAAACGGTTGTTTCCAGGTAGATCAGTTCCGATATCAAAAAGGTCATCAGTACATACCTACACTCTCAACCTGACACTTCTTTAGACTCACGGCTTCTTAAACTTGACACCACAACCTCTTCTGAGAACTCTCAGGGAACCTGACGTTCCTCTAGGTTGGTCAGGTAAGATTTCCTCTAGTCAGGACCCACAAGAAACCTTCCTGACTACGATTTCGACTTTGAGGTTATGAAACCGGTGGAGTACACTTCTCAACTGAGTAACCTTTTCTGAGACTACGACCCTCCCTAACCCCCGTCCTCCTTTTCCCCTGCTGTCTCCTACTCTACCGACCTACCGTAGTGACTGAGTTACCTGTACTCAAACCCACTTAAGATCCTCAACCACTACCTGTCCCTCCGGACCGCACGACGTTAAGTACCCCAGTGTTTCTCAACCTGTGCTGACTCGCCGACTTGACTTGACTTAACTGTACGAATATTGACAGGATCAGTCTTGGACCCTTCTGGACGGTCGCGTCGTCGTCGACACCGATTTTCAATTCCGGAAACCCGAACCCGAATTCCTTGTACTCAGTACCTTCCCGGTGGTGTGAGGACTAGGGTTCCTAATTGGGACTAAGACTCCCAATTACGAGTCCTCCTGTAAGGGACATTTTTCGATCCTTGAAGTTGTTTCTGGATAACATTTCGTGTCCCTTGGGATAAGTTATGAGACATTATAGGATATGCCCTCTTCTTAGACTTTTTCTCATCGATACACACATATATATATATTGACTTAGTGAAACGACATAGGGACTTTGATTGTGTAACATTTATTGATATCACACACACACAGATCAACGAGTCAGTATAGACTGAGAAACACTGGGGTATCAGATTATATTTTATTTTTTAACTTTTTTTCGTTCCTTGATGGAGATCTATAGAAGTACCTGGAACTTTGGCTTTCCCCTCGTCCCATACCGCGAACCAGGAGACTAAACCCGTGTCGCAAACAAAGTTCCGTCGAGACCCCTTTGTCTGATTGTACGGTAGTTCCTTCTCCGACGGGGGAAATCGTCCCCCTTCCCCCGGGGAGTTCAAAACAAGGGGAGACATCTCGGATTCTCTTCGGTTAGACATGTGTATTGGGTCATTAAGTACATTCTCCGGGGTTCAGTCAGGAAACTAAGTCCCCTTTTAGAACGGGTCCTTTGTCTGGAGACGTGATGACTCATAGTGTGTAGTCGACGGAGGTAACTAGATTGCTCCAGAAATGAAAAGAGAAGTGGGTCTTTTGTTGTTTCCCGGGTCTACGATCTCCCTTTTGTTACTAGACTCTTTCTTCGTAGTCCTTCTCGTCTGAACTTCTGACGGTTTGTTTATCTTACGGTTATTTTTCGTCGTCGGACTTTCTACTCATAGTTTTGGTTGTCTAACTTCTGATACTTTTGTTTACATTCATTCTATGACGTCTCTTATGTAAAATTCATAAGGGTGACGACAGACGTTTAGTGTATTCTCTCCGAATAAATGGATTTTCCTCTTTTCAACCGATACTTGTGTCTTTTTCCTTTGTGCTCAAAACAACGACTGAGTCGTGTGGTTGGTTTTTTGGTTTTGAGAATTCTCTTCCGAACTTTTGTTTTACTGGGGCTACCGTTTTTACATCTCTGGAAAATTACGTATTTTGTATTTTTGTGTCTTCTTACCTTTACTACTTTCTTTGTGTCTCCTCGTGTAAACCTCTCTTCGTGACTGATAGAGTACCCTAAACCCCCGATGTCTTTGTCTCCTACCTCCCTTCCTTTATTTGTGTCTTTCTAGGTTGTTACAGGGTCTCGTTCACCCAAAAGTAGAGGTGTCCTAGGTAGGTTAATGGTCCGTCCTTAAGACGTTGTTCTGTCCATCGGTCTGTACAGCGGATCCCTTTATCGACTTTGGGTTCCCATTTCTTTTTTGAATGTTCTTCTTTTTTATTTTGACCGATGTTGTTTCCTAGTTCTTAGTTCGACGGTGTACTGAGGAGGAGACAGAGGGGTTTGCGATCCTCTCTTATGTCTAGTAGATACTAGAAGACTTCCTTTCCCTAAAGTTTGATTTTAAGATATTGGTCGGTCAGTCAGTACCTCACCCCGTCTTTTTTCCGGGAAAGTCTAAGGATCTGAGTCTCCCGCACATTGGGTATCCCTAAGACGTCTTATGAGGTCTCCGGAGATAATTTCAAACGGTCTTAGACCCTTTCATTGTATAGTTTTCGTTAGTTATTGTGTTATTTTTATTCGACACCCGGAAGTTTTGGTCTTCTGTTATTCTCCTTTCATTTTATTATTGTGTCCTTTTGTGACCGTTTACTTTTCCTACTTCTTGTTAACTGTTTTGTGGTACCAATAATTTTTACGTTTCATTGTAATTCTACAGTCACTTTTTTGGACTGATTATTCATTTGTTAAGTGGACCTGACACGAGCAAAAGAGGACGAAGACCTTTTCAAATCTCTTGACCCTTCCGTCTCTACCTCCTTTCCCTATCTCGTTTTTTCAACCCTCTGTATACTAGATGGGACTTCCAGGGGTGTCGTGAACGGATCTTTAGGTGTGCATAATCGATTGTTCGCCATTGTGTCTCCTTCTCACAGAGACTGGGAGACCTCCCTGTCCGTCCGGCTCCCCTGAGACCGTTGGAACCACCTTGTTCGTCTCGATTCTCTTCGTCCGAAAAGTGGCCAGTCTCATAAAGAAAAGGAATAATCAAGAATGGTTTCTTAGACGGACATTACTTCCTCTCGACCCAAACTAGGGACCCAACCCTTCTAGGGACCTCTTCCCTTACCGATGGGTGAGGTCATAAGAACGGACCTCTTAGGATACCTGTTTCCTCGGATCCTCTCGATGTCAGATACCCCAGGGTTTCCCAGTCTGTACTGACTCGTTACTTGTGAAACTAAATTGTCACTGTTTATACTTTGTTTTTCAGGTTGATTCTTTCTGGACCAAATTACGAAGTGTCGTATCGTTCCTACGGTACGGTACGAAAACCGACAATAATTTGGACAATGTAAGACTTTCAAATTTTTCTTAAAAAAAAGAAATTAAACCGACGACCCACCTAACGTCCTAGAATTAAAGGGGCTGGTCCCTGACTTGGGTGTGGGAACCGTCATTTTCACGTCTCAGGATTGGGACCCTGGCGGACCCTTAAGGGTGTAAGGTTTCCAAAACTACAGACCCTAGATATAATTTTATTAGGTCATCTCCTTCCGTCTTCTCCTTTTCACATGCACGCACAACCACCACACCGTCTATATATACAACTATTGACTCCTTCGACACTATTCATATGTCCTAAAGAGAAGGACCTTTCGGACGGAGGACGATGGTGGGAGTCGGGTTAAGGGAGAGAGAGAACTTTCGACCGGGTGTGGAGGTGACTGGTTACCAAGAGGTGTTGGAGACCACACTACAATGAGTCCAGCCTTCCTAGTCCTTAACGAACAAAGACCCGAGAGACAGGGCGTCGCCAACACTCCGCACAGGCACATTACACCCCTAGAGGTCCTCTCTCAGGACGAGGACCACCGGACGGAAGAAAGGAGTGTTCTCGACATACTCGGTCCCTTTTAAACAAGGACCGACCCCGTCCCTCCCCATTTAAGTTTGTTGGTGGTAGAAGTCGGGTCCAAGGTCGTTGAGAGGGAACCTCAGTCAAGTGGTAGAAGATGTTACCTCCAAGAGTTACTCACCAGGGGCTGGTCGTCGTAGTCCCTGTACACCCTTGAACTATCTTTCCGTTTAAGAACCCGGGGAGGGGTCTGAAGGACTTGGTCTCTGAGACCCCACCTCGGGTCGTCTCAATGCCCAAAATTGTTCGGGAGGTCCACAAAGACTACGGTCGAGGAAACTCTTGGTACCGGTCTTTTTAGACTGAACCCTAAGACATTTGACGACGACCGTGTCCAGTCTACCCGTTACTTTCTTCTCAGATCTTCGGAGTCAATACGTCATTGGACTCCCGAAACTTGTCTATGATTCCTTAGAGGTTCTCGAAGACCTCTTCTGGGTCAGGGGTATGTCAGGTCCAGGAAGGGACACCGAGAATCCCCGTGCGGTGAGACGAATCGTGGGGTACGTGACACCGGGTAGTCCGAGGAAACAGGTACCCTAAGAGGTCCGTTCTTATGACCTCACCCATCAGTAAGAGAAGAGGTCCCCTTAGAAGGGGTGGGTCCCTAGCTTGGGTCCAGAGGGAGTAACGTCCGTCTAAGAAATGGCAGACTCGGTGGTCCCTTCGGATACTTCCCACACGATGACGTATTTTGGGTCATACCCTAGACCCTTATTTTGACTCCTAACATTAGGGTCGAAGAGGTTAATGACCGGAACTCATCAGTGGGGGTCTTAGAACCAAAAGAACAGTCCACCTTACCCATTAGGGTCGAACGGTCCCCCAGAAACTCTTGGTCATAGAAGTACTTTTCTTGTTACTATTTCCGTCACTTGTGAAGAACTCACGAATCACTTGTACCTCTGGTGCCGACTCTTAAACGTGCAATAGAATTGAGTTAGGAGTTTCGTTAAAACTCTGTCCGAAAACTTTATTGGAGAAAACTGTCTACCCCTTTGTCTGGGTCTCCACGTAGGAAAACAGGTCCCTCTGATCCGATCTTAGACTTGAACAGAATCAAGTTTATCTCCGAGAATTTAGTAGGACAATATGACGTCTGGGAGGTGGACGGCGATCGGACGTCCGTATATTATTTACAATAGTCTTAATTAAGAGCAGGGCGACCACAGGACGACCTACACCAAGCTATTACTTACTAACCGGTCCAGTGAACGTTTGAGCTCCTCGAAGACCTTGTCGAGCAATTGGAAACCCACGAAAGTCGCGTAAATAAAACTGGTTCATTGGACACGAAGAGTGAATCAGGGAAGTACCTTCGGTTCGACGAGATAGTGAACCGAAAGAAATCCGAGTTTACGTCTGGTCTGAGTTCTTGTTCACGATATGTCGTAGAGTCGGATGTACCCTAAGCGCGTTCTAAAACGAAGGTGGTCACCCGTGTTTTGGATAGGATTCGAGTCGTTTTCGTTTTGTTTTGGGGAGGTTTGATCCAAGAATGGACATCGCGTATGGGGAGCACGTCCTGGGTCAGTGACTTGTTACGTGCCTGGACCACCGAGGTCCTAATACCCGTCGCGCTTCAACTGCTGATCGCTCGCTTGTTCCTCCTACTTGATGCGTACGCGTCTCCCTCGACACGCCCTGGTCAAGGGACGGGAGAGGAGGAACATTAGGTAGACAATGGGTGATCAAAGGTACAGGGGAAGGAGTGTCATCCAGTCTTCTCGGGGACGGAATAAGCCACTCAACCTAGTAAACAGGTGGATATGAGTTTTGACCTAAAGCTTTCATTGCGTGGTTTTGACACCTATTTTACCGGCTATGTGTGTTTACTTCACTTCACTTTACTTTCAGTGAGTCAGCACAGGTCAAGAAACGCTAGGGTACCTGATATGTCAGATACCTTAAGAAGCCCGGTCTTATGACCTCACCCATCGGAAAGGAAAGAGGTCCCCTAGAAGGGCTGGGTCCCTAGCTTAGGTCCAGAGGGCGTAACTCTCGCCTAAGAAATGGTCGACTCGGTGGTCCCTTCGGTTTTAGTTGCTTCTAAACTAGTCTTCCCTCGCGAGTATTGAAGGAGAGGGTCTTTACGGGTACAATCTACTATAGAAATAATTTTGTCCGGGGATTTTCAAGTTACACAATAAAACTATAACAGTAATTTGTTGTCCAATCATTAAAAGAATAACAAAAATGGAAGAATAAAATTTTTCAAAGTCTGAGTGTCCTTTCAACGTTCTTACTAAGGAATACTTACTCGTGGACATTTTACAGATGACTCTGAGTTCATAATAAAACGGTGTAAACACAAGTGAGTTAAAGAGAGTAGAAGGAGTGGTAAACTCTCACTCAAGTTTGTTCTTGACAGTGGCTATTGTAGACGTATATAAAATTCATTGTCCTTGTAGGAAAATGTATTAGTGGTGATTAGTTTAAGTTCTTTCACTTGTAACTATATAATAGTATGTTATACGTCCGGTATAAGTTTAAATTGAGTAACAGGGTTATTCCAGGAAACATTGTGAAAAAAAAAGACTAAGTCGTAGGTTAAGTCGGTCAAGGAATGTAGGACCACAGTATAGTAAATCTGAAGAAAGTAGATCAAGGAGTCGGAAAAAGCAGAAAATACTGTAACCATTGAACTTCTCCTGTCTGTGACAAAACTTCTGACAAGGAAGTAGACCCAAACAGACTGACAAAACAGTTTAAGCCCAATATGTAAAGAACCGTATGTATTATCTATAATTTAAGAAGAGTCATTTGACATGGTCTAGTTAAAGTATGTGTACTATAGTCAAACAGGGTGAAAACCATTATAATTGACTAAGGTATTAATTCTACTACACGTCCAGTTGTATGAAAATGTAGTTAACAAAGAGTACGGTTTTCATCAATTGTCTTTTATTCAGGGTTAATGTCATTGTAAGTCATAGATCTTGATCCAATTATTATTAACCCGTCTTAAATGTGTTTTCTGAGATAATATGAGATGACACACTGTACTTTCTACACTTGTCTCTGTGTATGATAGAAAGATCTATCCTTCTGTTGTAAGAAATTGTTTTAGGGTTAATTTAGAGTCATCCAACTTACTACACCAAAGAAATTAAAAATAAAATGAAATATTTTGTGTAGATTTAAAGTAGACCTTCTTGTTTTTTTGGATCCCTTTACCGGTCCTGAATTTGTTTGTTTGTCTCAATGGACATAAAGGATAGTCTGTACTTATACTTATTGTAATTGTATTATAAGTTCTTCAACGAAGACCGAGTAATCTCTTGTCTCTGTTCTTGTTGTTCTCGAGGATTCTTAAATGTCATACTAATTCCACCTTAAAGCTTCATCCGGTAGTACACCCCTCCCCTCTTTTACTTCATCAGTTCTTTTGTATAATCCTTTGACCTCCGTCACACCCTTCTACTGGAGAGAGTGGGAAGTATCTGTATTTAAAGTGTACCTAAGAACTAAATTGTAAAATTATCAGTTCGTGGATCTCTTTTATCTTTTCTTACAAGAGTAAATTAGAGACTCATCCCTACCGTCCGACAGTTCGGTATTTGTTTTACTGATGGCTTAAAATGAGGTCTTTTTCAATATTAAAATAAAATAAATCAGTAATTAATAAAAGACGACGCTACCCACAGGTAACGACGGCCCCGAAAAGAGATCAACACCGCGCCCCCCCGATGAGAAGTGGCGTCGAGGAGGAGTGACGTGACCGAAGAGAACAAAGCCTCGTGGTACGTCCGAAGTCCTCAACGCGTACGGCATCAAACGCTAAGGGTCGAGGTCTCGCGTCCAAGTTATCAACGCCGTGTACCCGGATCAACGAGGTGTCGTGCACCCTAGGTCTTAGACTCTGGACACAGAGGACGTAACCGTCCACCTAAGAAATAGTGACTCGGTGGTCCCTTCGGGATGAGATCTTTTTAAATTTTGGAATGAAAGTCTTTTTTTTCTTTGTTTTTTTGGGTCCACTTTTATATAAACAATTGATATACTTTCTTTACCAAATGACTGAAATAAAGAATGTGTAAATATTCTTCTAGTGGGATGGTATTTTTACTAGATACCTATACTTCCTTTTCATTATTTTCCCTTTTACGTTTACTCCCTATTTATACACTTTCGTCGGACACCTGACGTTTATTTTTTACGTTACCAAATTTATGTAAAAAAACGGAAATGTCAACCGTTTCTACTATTTCTTTTTACTATGGGTCCCCTCGTATGTAAACCCCTTTACAAATAAGAGTATTTAAAGATAAACCTTACATTAAATATTTTGTTAAACCTCCGATGAGACATGGTTCTGAATTTTTATCGGACGTGAAATTACCTTGTTAAGATAATAATCTTTATACTGGATTCTTTTATTAACAGGTTTCTATGTGCATATTTATGTAAAGAATTTAAAATACAATTGTTTTTGTGTGACAGTTTTCAGATTACATCCTTTTTTTTTTTCTCTCTCTCTCTTTTCTTTACTCGAACATCCTTGGATATTCCACCCCATAATCCATTGGTAATTTTTAGAATTGTTACTCTACATAATCAACTGTACCCCCTCAAATATAGAAATAATATAAAAATTTATTTTACGAGAAATGTGTTCTTAAATTCCGTAGCTAGAAAAAACATTTTTAGTAGTTACAGAGGATTCTCATAATTTCGTTTACATTTTTAGTTTATGTCCTTGTTTTGACTTGGTTTTTTTTTTTAACCTTTAATGGATATATATACTCTTATCTCATCAGATTATAGGGGTATCCTTATCTACCTTCTATCCTTCTTACGTAAGAGTCCCTCGTATTTAAATGTAAGTAACACCCCACAAAGAGGACATTACGATAGAAAAAATTAAGAGAGTCGTAATCGAGACTACAACATAACTCACAAGTGGTGATTTAATTGACGTGTCACGCTACACCACAAACAAATTCACAGAAACATCATATTGTAGATTAAAGGTGAAGTTTCATTAACCAGAAGTACTTAAAAATTCGGGGGATTCCCGGGATGGTAAATTACTTATAAGCCTACTCTGACCTTATCATCTACTTTCTAAATTTTAAAAAGTATTGTTACTTACAATTTTATTATAAGTTTTAATATTTTAGTAGGTTTTATAAGATGTCGTAATCATTCACACGAGTGATCGGTCCTGTGATCGTTGGGACTGAACTAATCCTTTGTCCATACAAAGTCAAGTACACGATCTCACTATGTCAGTTTAGAGTTGTTGAATTTGTGTCGAGTGTTAATCACGAGAAATGACGAGTATTCAAAACACCAAGGAATGTCAGACACCTTTGAAACCTTCTGAATATAACTTTAAACATGGATTAAACATGTTTGAAACTTTCAATACCCCAATATAACTTTACACATGAATTAAACATGTTTGAACCCAAAGGCACCACCGAGTCTACCATTTCTTAGACGGACGTTATATCCTCTGGACCCAAAGTAGGGACCCAGCCCTTCAAGGGGACCTCTTCCCTTACCGATGGGTGAGGTCATAAGAACGGACCTCTTAGGGTACCTGTCTCCTCGGACCGTGAGATATCAGGTACCCCAACGTTTCTCAGTCTGTGCTGACTCGTTGATTGAAACATATTAGAATATTCAATATGCCAAGGAATGTTAGACACTTTTGAAACCTTCTGAAGATAACTTTAAACATGGATACTCTATAATCATATGACCGACATCCAAAGAATAATAGTTAGTATCAATCCCTTAAGAAAGACAAGGATCAAACGATTCCTAAAATTTTTAGTATATAAATTTTATTACTCGTCTAAAACTCAAAATTGTCTATGTAAAAGATATAATAAAGGATATAATAACTATCTGTAAATAGAACGATTATATTGAGTAGAGAATTGTGAACAAATTCTCACTTTGTTTATGACGTAAGGATCGGATTTAGGTTGAACCAATTCTATAAAATGGAACATTTTTATGACGACAAAAACCATGAATCTACTACCTATTTGAATGCACCGTTAGTAAAGTGTATATACATTCAGTCCAGGAATACGACATGTGGAATTCGAATGTGTCACGACACAGTCAAAGGTAGAGATATTTTGACCCTTTGATAACGGGTTAAAATAAACGATCATAAAACGAATATTGAGAATAAGTTCTTACTCTGAATAAAAATTAAAGTATGAATAGAGAAAAAAAAATCCTAAATAGACAAATGCCGACACGACCCAGAAGTAACGACGGTCCGAAGAGAGCTCAACGTCTCTCATAACGACGTGTCCGAAGAGTGCCGTCATCAAAGACAACAACTCTTTGTACCGGAGATCCACGTGTCCGAAGTCGTCAATACCAAGCACCCACGTCTTCAACACCCGAGACCTCGTGACCGAGTCATCAACGCCACGTCCCCAAATCAACAAGGTGCCATACACCCTAGAAGGGTTTGGTCCCTAACTTGGGTACGGGGGACGTAACCGTCCGTCTAAGGAATGGTGACTCGGTAGTCCCTTCGGGGAAGAAACCAAAACTATAGTTCCAATACGATCGTTTATCTTATTCAACCCCTTACAGAGGAGAAAATGATCAGAGATTTTGTTAAAGTCTTTCTAACCCAATGAAGAAGAAATACATAAACCATCTTAATTAGTCACTACTGTAGACCTGGGGATTTAAAAGTTAATGTCTAAGTTAGAGTTTTTATTAAACTATATCAAGTTTTAATGTATCTAAAAGGTAAAGAAGACAACAGTCAAAACCATTAACTACAAAAAGATGTTTAAGTAAATAAAGTGGATTTTCGTGACCGTCCCCGGAGGAGAATTAAAGATCAAAATTAAGACAGTGATTGTAATACGTACCAGGATCTGGATGACTAAGTCTTTCAGACCGCTCCCCTGATCGTTAACTACAAAAAAATTGTTCGGGAGGTTCCCTCCGACCACGTTCGAGTCCAAACTCTTAGTGTCGAAAGTAAGAGGAGAGGAGTGGTGTGAGATTCGGTCTTCCGACCCTCTATACGTCCGTCCACTGACCGGGACTGACTCCTTGGTCGTTTAGGGCCCACACAAATAACCTCGAGGTATATTCGTCCACTCGCCCCGTACCAAACGGTGTCGTCGACCTAAAGGTCAAGATTCTTTCCCACTAGTGAGGGAGGGAGAGACAACCCTCATCGTCGAACCAAAAAAGTTCCGTCTAAACCACTCCTACCAAGATCTACCATTTAGTGACCTCGTCGGTCGAGCTGGGATTGAGGACCGAAGGTTCCGTCGGAATACCCCGAAGGGACTCCGACTACTTTTCCCCCACTCCCAGTCGCGGCCCCTCCGACAACGTCAAAGGGGAGACACACGACACGACCCCTTCCCCAGCACCTGAGAACACTGAGACAAAAATCAAGGTTGTACACCAAAGAGTCTCAAGACGAGAAACGATCACTCTTTTGATGTTCTCTTCCCCCTCCTATTTTGTTGCGAAAGTAAAAGTTTTTAGTATAGGGTTCACTACTGAGTCCACTCAAGTGAAGAACAGAGGAAAAGACTTTACGGCTATAAGTCGAGGATTTTGGAATCGAAATGCGTAATCCAAAAGATCTTAAAGTATGATTCTCCGGTGTAGATCACCATACTAAAGGTGTAGACTTTGATCAGTCTTTCGTCTCCCAAAAAAGGGAACGGAAGAGGAGAGTAGGTTATAAGAGTATAAATAAGTTGTTTCATGAGTTCCTCCATGATTGGTTCCCCATAGTCTTCTGCATAAAATTGGTAAATTTTAAAAATATTTAATAAATAATAGAGTTTTAGACTTAATACTTAAGTCAAAGGAATGATAACAACGAGTCAACGAGTCAGTACAGGCTGAGACGTTTGGGTGTCTGATGTCGTGGGTCCGAAGGGACAGGAAGTGACAGAGGACCTCAAACGAGTTTGAGTACAGGTAACTCAACTACTACGGTAGGTTGGTGGAGTAGGAGACAGTGGGAGAAGACGAGGACGGGACGGACAAGTTTACTAGATAAAGTATAACCCACCCGATATTTTTAAACACGAAAAACTTCATGACTTGGTAATTTCAACAGATTACATACATACATCTTAACAAGTATGCTAAGGGAATACTAGGAAAACTAGAGACCTCCCAGACGTCCCTACCGGTGACAAAACAAGGACTATAACTGTTATAGGAAATGGGGGACTTAGGTGGTACCATAGTTCAAATCTGAGTGTATGTTGGAGGATGAAAAATATAGAGTCTATAATTCTGATCATAAAGATATCCTGATGAACCGATATACCCGTCAACCTCTTAGTTTCATGAACAAAAAAGTCCCCAGTCATTTTAAATTTCTACACAAACAACTGAAGAGAACCCTCGTCACCCTTACGAATTTGCGACCAGTTTTTTTGGACATGTTCTTCCACTACAACCTGTTGATGTTTGTATACTACTGAAACCCATTCTTATTTAAAAGAGTCAACTATTCGACGAATAAAACTCCGAAAATGAACGATAAAATGACTATAGATATCTTGAGCACTTCACGACTGGATTCAAGGGATTTAATTGACATTCTCGAAAGACTTCCCTCTTTACTCGTGTAAGTACGAAGTTTGTGAGTTCGAAGCACATGGGTTAAAGGAGTTTAGAAGTATGTAAAGAGTTTCTGTTAACGGGATTCCGAGAACACCTGGGGTCTAGTGACCATCTCGATGAAAATTTCGTGTCCAATTTTTGTTTTGTTTTGTTTTGTTTTGTGTCCACCAAATACATGACTTGACACTTTCTTACGACGAGGGTCCGAAGGAACCTCTAGAAAGGAATGGTCCATAGTTATATATTGAAGAGAAGGTAGGATTCACCACAACGTTCACTTTGTCTTACAATGTTTAATACGACCCTATTACTTTCGTTTGACTCTGGACATCTGTAGAGCGAAGACCGGTTTTCTAACCCAAATTTAAGAGACTGTCAATTTCGTGACTTTTCTAGTAAAACGAAGGGATATACGTCCCGGTACCCGAAAATTTCGTTCTCGTTACAGTAGAAACTTCGTTCTCTCACTAGGGACCTACGACTTTTCTCTCCGTTGTCTACTAGGTTCGGGTCCATTAACTGTACGTCACTCGTTCCACTTTCAGTAGTGTTAAGGGTGGGGTTGACCAGTCTCATTGGACCCAGGTTCCACTACTGTCTACTTGAGACACGTGTCCAAAGGTAAAAAATAGGGTAGTGATAAAAAGATCTCGGGAGGAACAGTAGAGAGAGAAAAATTTCTCCGTCTATGAGAGTGGACAGATACACGTATATAAAAAATCTTTAATTAAATAAAATTAACCTCCGATTAATGAAGTATTATAACATCGCCAAAAATGGTATGTAACTGTACTTAGTCGGCGCCTGCATGTACACAAGGGGTAGGACTTGGGGAGGAGGGTGGAGAGAGGGGTAGGGTAGGGAGTCTGGAAACTGTATCCAGTCCTAGACCCTTTTTATCTGAGACTATAGACTCTAAACGTACGTCCTCGAAAACCTCAAGAAAACCCTTGTTGTAGGCACTTCTCCCCTTCGATCTAATTCGGTTCCCTCTTTAACTTGATGACACGATAACGTTGAGTCCGAAGTATAGGTTAGGATGTCCCTGAAAACTTGGAGTCTACCGGGAAGCCTCACCAAGACTTAACTCCGTCTCTTCAACCTGAAAACGTGGGGACGGGAAAACGTGGGGAATGTGAATGTCCTTCTCACATTGAAGCCCACTCCGTCGGTTAGTAAACTCGTGTCACCAGGCTTTCAAATGAGTCGACACTCGGTGTCCGTCGGTTAGAGAGTTGTCCACCTTCCTCGTCACTGAATTAGCACTTTCTCGTCATCCTGAGTCCTGATTCACTACCCACTACCTGGTAGTATAGGTACTGGAGGAATCTGCAACTAAAAAAAAAGTAAAAATTGTAAACATAAACTGACTTTCTTGTCTATGTACTTAACGAGTTGACCTATTGTCAAAGTCACCCGTTTTTAGTTCCTCTCTTACTATTAGGTTTTCGACGGTTTAGTGTTCATAGTGTTTATAAAATTGTTTACCAACACCTCCTCAAAAATTTTTTATAAACACCATTTCGTTATTCTTTTGACCTCTGATTTTGAAACATTTAATTATTCTTCAAATACAGTTTACCTCCTCTGTTCTATACTAGTATTTATAGTTACACCTCCTGAAGGGACCCTCAGGTCACCAATTCGTGGGTAGACGGTTATGCCCCTTGTGTCCAAACTAGGGGCCAGACCCTTCTAGGGTGTCCGTAACCCCATTAATTCGAGGACGTGGTGTCGATGACGTCGGTACCAGACGTTGTTGTCTTCGGTGACGTCACTCTTCGGGAACGAGCGACGTCGATCTCTTTCGGGTACACGTCGTTGTTTCTACGTCGTCTCGGTTTTTATTTTAAATTTTTTTAGTTACCTCTTTACTCGTCCTAAAGATTAGTCTATCTTACATCCAGGTTATGTCTCAAGTCTCTCTCATTTTATATTAAAGGAGAATTTCAAATTTCTTGAAACCTTCTTTATTGACAGGTAATTAAGGATTTTTAATTCCCCTTTTATACCGTCCCCCTATAAAAATAAAACGTAGAATTAATCCAAGTTTCTTATCCTTTTTTACTAGTTTACATCTATTCGATATCAGTCAAACATTACACCCGACCCTTGAATCTTCATTCAATTTTCTTAGTCTATATCATTTTTACAACTTTTTTTCAAAATTACTAGACTCTTAGTAAGTAACCTTAAGATTTATTATAGATCCATCCATAAAAGACCCAATTTTTGACAAGGGAGGTCCACTGGAATTAATTATTCGAAGGGTAGTCATCAGTTTCATATTTGAACTAACGTTCTGTCGTTTTAGACTCAACCCTAGTAAATACATTTTATACTCTTTTATAAGAAAGGGATTTAATATAAAAGTTTTCCAAGTTAGATGTTTCAAAGTTTTTTCTTTTACATTCTTTACTGAGATTAGAGTGGTACGTAAACCTTGACTTCATAACCCAACCAGTTTTGTAAGAAAGTAAAAAATTCATACTCAGAACTGATATGGTACAGAGACGGGAAGGATGGGTAGATCAACACCGAGGAAGAACTTTAGAAAATCTTCTAGAAAAGACGATCAGAAGACTAGAAAGAGTAGTTATCAACGAGAAATTTGTCAACATTAAAACCACACGAGTACCCTCCTTCACTTGAGTCCCAGGAGGATGAGACGGTAGACCCGGTACGGAGTCACCATCTCTCAGAATATAAATGAAATATGAAAACATTAACAAAATAGAGTATTTCGTTTTGGGTTTATAGATTGTTGACTTACAACAACAAGTCAGTGATTTAACACAGACTGAGAAACACTGGGGTACCTGACGTCGTGTGGTCCGAAGGGACAGGAAGTGATAGAGGACCTCTATTTTTCTAGTCACTATTTTGATTCATATTCTAATCGTTTTTATATTTTATGACCTTCTTGGGTCCCGATATCTTTCACTATCGTTACTAGGTATTTACATGATCTCAAGTCTTAAGTTTGACCGTTGAATGAACTCAAAATACGAAGTTGTACACCTTGTATGTATTAACTCTAAGGAGAAACTTTCTCATTAAGACACTGAAACTTGTGTCATACGTCCTCTGGACCCGAGTTAGGGACGCAACCCTTCTAGGGGATCTACTCCGGTACCATTGGGTGAGGTCATAAGAACGGACCTCTTAGGGGTACCTGTCTCCTCGGACCACCCGATGTCAGGTACCCCGACGTTTCTCAACCTGTACTGGCTCGTTGATTCGTGTGTGTGTGTGTGTATGACCACTACTTTAAGTGTCTCCAAATATATGTTCAATTGTCTGGCGAGGAATGCAATTGTTTACCTATGTTACGTTCAAGGAACATTATTTTAGCTACCTATTTAGATCATACCGTGAGAATCATAAGTTCTTCGTAGGTTTAATCACATGATGAATATAACTCGGTGTATAATTGAGCCCGAAGAGTCCACCGAGTTACCATTTCTTAGACGGACGATTACGTCCTCTGAGTTCAAGTTAGGAACCCGGTCCTACTCGGGGACCTCCTCCTGTACCGTTGGGTGAGGTCATAAGAACGGACCTCTTAGAGTACCTGTCTCCTCGGACGACCCGATGTCAGGTACCCCAGTGTTTCTCAGTCTGTGCTGACTCACTGCCTCGTACACACGTGTATAATTGAGTAGTTTTAGATACCGATTTTCTTTTTGCATCCACATTTTGGGAAACAGATAACTCACATTGAAGAATCACATGGCAAATTTATCCGTTAAGAATCTCTTTAATAAGTCAAGTTTGTTACAGTCACGGAATAAAAATTTTTATGACTACAACGAAAATAAAAATAATTGAATTGAAATAAATAAATAAACCGTTACGGTTTATTCTCTAGAATCAAGGGGCTGACCCCTAACTTGGACATGGGAGGGGTCGTAACCTTCGTTCGTGTCCCAGAATTGGGTGACTTGGTAATCCCTTCAGAGGACTATGACGAAAATTTATTATTGGAAGCTTTACGCTCCGACGTGAATGAGAAGTGGTGAGACGGTGAAAGGTTAGTGTATAACGGTGACATAGAAACATAAGGGACTGTGCACGTGTTTGTCGAACACTAAATATAACACAACACTGTCTCTATAATGAAACGACTGATTCCAAGTAGATCAGTTCCGATACCAAAAAGGACACCAGTACATACCTACACTCTCAACCTGACACTTCTTCCGACTCGTGGATTCTTAACTACGAAAACTTGACACCACAACCTCTTCTGAGAACTCTTAGGGGACCTGACATTCTAGGTTGGTCAGGTAAGACTTCCTCTAGTCGGGACCCTAAAGAAACCTTCCTTACTACGATTTCGACTTTGAATCATGAAACCGGTGGAGTACACTTCTCAACTGAGTAACCTTTTCTGGGACTACGACCCTCCCTAACCCCTGTCCTCCTCTTCCCCTGTTGTCTCATTCTCTACCGACCTACCGTAGTGACTGAACTGCCTACACTCAGACTCACTTGAGGTCCTCAACCACTACCTGTCCCTCCGGACCGCACGACTCTAAGTACCCCATCGTTTCTCAGCCTGTACTGACTCGCTGACTTGACTTGACTTGACTTGACTTAAGTGAATCCTCACTTTGGAAAACGAACACTAGTCACACTTTTTAGAAAATGTTCCTTTCATATGGTACAAGTTGTAGTCTTTTAAGTATCCTTTATCTTAAAGATTTTAGTACCATTATGACTTTTCCGGAAACCCATAATGTACCAGAAATAATTTACAGACTCTTAAATAGGGCTCTTTGGGATAAATATCGATTTATTGAAACGTACAACTAATATTCTAAGGTACGAACAAGGAGTCTTACATGTGACGTACTTTTTAGAATCTTATTTTGATCGAATACTTTAAATCGTAAAAAAAAATGTTACGTTCCTTTGTCGTAGTATCCTACTGTCTAAATTATAAAAGAGAATGAAACTAGTACTAAGAACCTTTATAGGTGATCTTTTTACTGACTCTTCCAAGTCGGATCCTAAACTTTATTCGGTTCCGTAACGAGAGTAGTATCAGGGATGTAACTCTCATCTTTCCCTCCTTCTGATTACATTATTCTTTTTTATTTAAATCGAGTATTAGAATAAAGTTACCTACTTATTTAATCCAGTCCTTGTTTAGAAATTTTTATCTCCGTTGTACCAGTTACTATTTTTCTGAATACTCTCTTTTGATATATAGTTTAGGTTCACCCGTATTCACTATGCTTGAGAAGGATCCTAATTTTGGTTTCTTTTAAGGATAGATGTCTCTGATTTTCGGAATTGACTGAACGAGGAATTTAGACTTTGATTTTATCCCCAACCACTACCCATAACTGTAGACATTATTTTTAATTTTATGACTCTCTCTGTTTTACAAAGACGACAGAACAGACTTACCTACATTACGGACACTATAGACCCGAACACGTCAATAAATCTCTTTTTACTGCATAACGTTGTCTTCCGACAACCTGAAGTTTTGGTAAGACTTGCACCTCTTAGATACCAGTACAAAATGAACCTTCCTTGATGTAAAGAATTACCTAATTATTCATTTGTGTTTCGAAAACTCGTAGACGACGTATCACCTAAAGACTGTGTTTCAGTCTTAGGTAGAGTATAACGAGATACTTAAGAAAGTTGGTAATTACTGTTTCACGGGGACAGGTCGAATTCCGTCTCCCATACCAAAATATTCAAAGAGTCCGGACTAAGATTACGTGTCTGTTGTCCCCTTATACTGGAATTCAATAACAAAGAAGGGACAGTGAGAAGAGAGACTATAATACTACCGAAAAGGTTTCTTTCCCGAACGGTCCACTGCGATCACCATTTCTTAGGCGGACGGTCACGTCCTCTGTGTTCTCTCAACTCAAGCTAGGGACCCAGTCCTTCTAGGGGACCTCTTCCTTTACCGTTCGGTGAGGTCATAAGAGCGGACCTCTTAGGGTACCTGTCTCTTCGGACCACCCGAGGTCAACTACACCGACGTTTCTCAGCCTGTACTGACTCGTGGGTTTGTTTTGTATTAGAGGTTTCTTTTAAACCGAAACCCAAAGGTCCACTCGGAACGTACGGGTTAAGTAATTGTCGGATTTCTCATTCTACGTACTAAGAGGTTCAGTGTCAACTTTTCTAGGAGTTAAGCGAACGGAGACGTCCTGGGTAAGGTGAAACTGACTTAAGTTGAACCTCCTCGACTTTGATTAACGTGAACCGACTTTTTATAAAGTCTTTATCGATTCTTGTGTCTTTACTCTAATATTTGTACCAGTACTTCTGTCTATGTAATGACCGGATCCATTGAGTACTGAAGGAGTCAATTGCTCTGGCTCCTTTCTGAATTCTGATTACGCATAGTGCTGTGGAAGGGGTAGAGACACAGGAAACGACAACAACAAATCAGTCAGTCAGCACAGACTGAGAAACACTGGGGTGCCTGATATCGGGCGGTCCGCGGAGACAGGTACTCTAAAGGGTCCGTTCTTATGACCTCACCCAATGGTAAAGGAAGAAGTCCCCTAGAAGGGTTCGGTCTCCAGCTTGAACGTAGAGGACGTGACCGTCGACCAAGAAAATGACGAGTCGGTGGTCCCTTCGGGGTAGAAACCAGGGATTTTAGGTCGTTTAATATACCGTGTACATATCACTACTGGGCTACCTTCTTTTGAAGGTAGCCAGGTAGTGAGGTTGTGGACTTAGGTTTACTGTCCTTTCTTTTGTTTTCTTCGACTTATATTGTGATTTCTTTGAACAAGACTTTTCGACCGTAAGTGTTTATCCGATACTCATGTACTCATTATCCGGGTAGTAAATTTTTTTTAGTTTTGATTATAAAAAGAGGACAGGGGTGTAACGGTACAAACAAACCCCAAAAATGTCTGACATTCGGTCAGAGTCGGAGACTTAATTGGTAAACTTGAATTAACAAATTCTCCATTTCTTTTTCCGTGAGTATTTTAAAACCAGTAGGTTTCTGTACTAACTCTTTTAGGTCCATTTTTAGTGAAATACGAAAATTGAAAATTATATGGGAAATACAAATTGTATACGAAAATTACATACATTTGAAAAATTGTATAGGTAAATATTTATTACCTAAATAATAAATAATATGTATACCTATACAAACGATGTAAATTGTATTACAAAAGTTATGTTTTTACTATCAGTACTTACTGTATAAATAGAATCTTATAGACTAATATTGTCATAATATGTGTGCAGGTGAAAACAAATTAAAACAGTAAATTAGAAAATATAACCTATGAATACCAGTGGGAAAACTCCTCGATAATTCGCGGTTGTTTCAACGAGACCAGTCTCACCCGGACCGGACATCCTTCTTACCTAAGTCTAAGATTAAGGTAGTGTTTTTCAACCCCCACAACTACCATGTCTCCACTTGTGTCGACGGAAGATAGTGTTTCTCGACCCCTGGATATGATAGAGCAGATTGGATATACAAGATTTGTAGAGTAAATTTTTTAACTTTTTCATAACGGGAACGAAGGTTCGTTGTCCTGGTTCTACTACTCTATGTTTTCTTGATGTCTCTCCCTAGAAACGTCCTACCTCCCGTCTTAAGACTCTTAGTTGAAGCTAAAAGGTCGTAAGAGGATGAGATCGTAGACCACACAGAAACATTGAATTCAGTCTTAAATGTCATATACAAACTAACAGAGATAAGGGCGCGGAGACGGGATCAGGGACGGTGTAATAGACACCGAACCTGTAGACATTCTTAGTGTCTGAAGTTTGAACTAGACTCCTCAGGGAAATGCGTGAGAGAGATCCTTGCCGTATTGGTAGTGGATTTGGCGTTTGGGAATCCGTTGCGACTTCATTCAGTCTTTCTCTTTTTGTTTGTAATTACGTATATACACCTTAGATCTTTTTTACCGTCTCTACTGGAATAAACGTTTCATTTTTGTCTCTGTGTCCATATCTCTTCTGTGTATACCTGTGGTTCCCCGCCTTTCCCTCCACCCTACCTAACCCTCTGACCCTGAGTGTGTGTGTGTGATGACACATATTTCGTCTAGCGACTTCTCTTGTGGGACACATCGTGTCCCTTGAGATGCATGATTGCGTGACACCACTGGTTTTACCCTTCCTTCAGGTTTTCCCTTCCCTGTATACATATGCACACCGACTAAGTGAAGTGACATGTCATCTTTGATTGTGTTGCAACACTTCGTTGACATGAGGTTATTTTTAATTAATTTTTTATTTCCACTCTTTTGTCTCCACTTTCATGGATTCGGGGATTCACGATTCAGCGAGTCATCACGAGTTGAGACGTCGAGGGTACCTGTCATCGGACGGGTCCGAGGAGACAGGTACCCCTAAGAGGTCCGTTCTTATGACCTCACCCAAAGGTACGGGAGGAGGTCCCCTAGTAGGGTTGGGTTTTCTGACACTTATAATTCCTCTACTAGTACTAAAGACGGAGATATTAATGTCACAGTCTCACAGACCACCGTTGACAGTTCTATAGGTCGGGACCCAAGTTTCTGTAAACCCTATATAGGGTAGTCATGATGTTGACAGACCGACATATTATTTTTTTTATTGGACAAACCTAAAGAACAGTGATTTTACTTAATTGTTAACATAGATATGGTCATCCTAAACTTCTACGACTTTATTTTATTAAGTACGATCACGTTACCTCCCACTATCCTATGAGAGTTTTATTACAGGAAACCCCGTGTAATTCGTGACAGGTGACCTTCCTTTTCAAAACATATCTTTCTCTTTTCGGTGTCAGAGATCAGGTACTTACTTCAGAACCTTCTCTCTTGTATAAAAATTTTTAGACACGTCGTGTTTCATACTTTTTATTCACCCAAAGATCATAACCACCAACTACTCGACCCGATTCCTTGTTTACACAAGTCCACTCCTTCCGAATCTTTACGCTTGAATCGGGTCCTAATACGGGACTTCCCACACGGTTTCTCGACAGAAAGTTCAACCGGTCTAGCCCCTTCGGGACACGACAGGAGGGTACGATACACTGGAACCCGTTTATCGAATGAAGAGCTTAGGAGGAAAAACAGAGGTTTTATTCTTATCACTATTAAAAATTTCCCACTGACACAGTCCCTTATTCTAGTACTCATAGCTTACTGAATCGATCCAAGAGTCCTAGACCGATTTTACCGGTATTCCATGCATTTTCCATGTTGTAGAAATGAAAGTTCGTGTTCGACCTTAGTTCTAACGGCCCTCTTTATAGTTATTGGAGTCTATACGTCTACTGTGATGGGAATTCCATCTTTCGCTTCTCCTTGATTTCTCGGAGAACTACTTTCACTTTCTCCTCTCACTTTTTGAACCGAATTTCGAGTTGTAAGTTTTTTGATTCTAGTACCGTAGGTCAGGGTAGTGAAGTACCGTTTGTCTACCCTATTGTTACCTTTGTAACTCTCTGAAATAAAAGAACCCGAGGTTTTAGTGACGTCTACCACTGACGTCGGTATTTTTATTTTCTACGAACGAGGAACCTTCTTTTCGATACTTGGATCTGTCGTATAATTTTTCGTCTCTGTCAAGAAACAGCTGTTTCCAGACAGACCAGTTTCGATACCAAAAAGGTCATCAGTACATACCTACACTCTCAACCTGGTATTCCTTTCGATTCGCGACTTCTTAACTACGAAAACTTGACACCACAACCTCTTCTGAGAACTCTCAGGGAACCAGACGTGTTCTAGTTTGGTCAGTTAGGACTCTTTAGTCAGGACTTATAAGTAACCTTCCTGACTACGACTTCGACTTTGAGGTTATGAAACCGGTGGACTACACTTCTTGACTGAGTAGACTTTTCTGGGACTACGACTCTTTCTAACTTCCGTCCTCCTCTTCCCCTGTTGTCTCCTACCTACCTACCGTAGTGACTGAGTTACCTGTACTCAAACTCATTCGAGGCCCTCGACCCCTACCTATCCCTCCGGACCTCACGACGTCAGGTACCCCAGTGTCTCAGTCTATACTGACTCACTGACTTGACTTGACTACTTTCACAATCAACGAGTCATCACACTGAGAAACACTGGGGTACCTGACATCGGGTAGTCCGAGAAGACAGGTACCTTAAGAGGTCCGTTCTTATGACCTCACCCATCGGTAAGGGAAGAGGTCCCCTAGAAGGGGTGGGTGCCTAGTTTGGGTCCAGAGGACGTAACGTCCGTCTAAGAAATAGACTCATTCCCTTCGGGAAATGAAAGATTCGGTTGAGATAAACGAGTCGGTGTTTATTACCGTCCTTTGTATAAGTATAGTGAGATTCCATGAAAGTGTAGAAGTAAGAAAAAGAAAAAATTTTACTCATTTAAAAATAACATGAAAATAAAAGTAACAATTCAGAGAACCGGAACGGTGTGTCGTACACCCTAGAATCAAGGGGTCGGGTCCTGTTTTGGACACGAGAGACGTAACCGTCGCACCTCAGAACTGGTGACTGGTAGTCCCTTCAGGGGTGTAAGTAAGAATTTTGTCTGATCAGGGGTGTAGGAGTAAGAACGCTTCAACAGTCAACTGACTCTTTGTTCCAAGACTAGAGTTTCTACGAGAGTCCGTGCAGGAGAGGGGTACACAAGAAGGAGAGAGGAGGAGAACACGGACACTTAGTTCACAAGGGACGTTCTCCCGGTCTATTCTTCACTTCCTCGTCCCCCCGTAGAGTCCCGACCCACACCAGACACACGAATTAGTGTGGACGTTTCAGGGGAAACGGTGTATTCCATTATATCCTAGGCCCTTAGTCCTACACCAGGAGAATGTCACCACCACTACCAGTAATAGGACACCTGGTATGGGACGTAGTAAAGGTCTGGGACAGACCCCGTTCGCCGTGTACCCAAAGAGGACACGGACGATGACCACTACCCGGTACCCCTTCTCCTCCATGATAGTCTATGGTAGAAGGATGGCTTTCGTCCATTGACAGAGAGGAGGAGGTACGTCGACGGAGTACACCCCGTCCCCGTGGTCCACTCTGTGGGGGGAGTAGAGTCTCTAAGTTCACCCTTCTCTTAGTTGGTCTCCTATACAATGTACTGTGTCACCCCTATGTACCATCCCCCACTTATTCTGGTGATCCCTTAAAGGTCGGATTTAGAACTGGATGTGTGGTGTAGGGGATTAGGAAAGACACAGATTGTATGAGGTTCTAGTTTTCCCGACTCTCAGGACGTCCGTCACTACCCGGAACTAACCCTTTACTCTTCCAAGACCCACACTACTCGACCCGAGATATATTCGTCCGGGAACCACGTACGGCCCGAACGACCGACACACCCTCGACTAGACACACCCTGCCACTCAAACACGAGACAACGTGACCCTTCGTCTCCTGCAAAACACGTGACGTGTGGACCCTTTATCTCGCCGTGCGAGACCGTGTGCCCGTGTCCGGGGCATGTCGACGTCAAGGTCGACGGCGTCCGAGTGTGCACCCGAGGAACACCTCGGGTCCTCTTCTCCGCTACGCAGTCCGACTCCGACCCTCCGACAGGACGTAAGGACCGAAGGAGACACATACACCAACTCCACCAGCCCTAAACCCCACCCCTACCCCCAAACCTGGAAACCAGAGTACATGAAGACGAGAGTCAAAATTCCACACTGGAGAGACCTCACAAAACGGAACTCTTACCTTTCTCCTCCTCCTCCTTTGTACCAAGAAAGTAAAGACTTCCACTATAGTGTCCACTTAGTTAGCGAATGAAGACTTAAGGAAGGATTTATGGTTAAATGGCCGGATTATTAGGAACCGACAAACCTCGGCATTCCCTCAGACAACGTCCAGAGAGGGGACCGAAGACCCCCCACGATCGACAGGACCCACAAGGAACCGAACACCCACGGATCGACGCCAGAGACGGAAATAGGAGACTAACAGAAGAGGGACCCAGAGAAGTGTGTCAACAGGGAGTCACGTACAGACGGTGACATAGGTCTAAAGGGGAGGGATTTGGTAACCTAATTCCGGGTGGACTTCGAGCAAAATTGGACTACTGAAGACGTTCTTGGGATAAAAGTTCATTCCAGTGTAAGACTCCAGAACCCCCAGTCTTGAAGGTACATAGTAAAAACCACCAGACTGAAAAACACTGGGGTAACTGACATCGGGCGGACCGAGGAGACAGGTATCCTAAGAGGTACGTTCTTATGACCTCACCCAACGGTAAAGGAAGAGGTCCTAGAAGGGCTGGGTCCCTAATTTGGGTCCAGAGGACGTGACGTGTGTCTAAGAAATGGTAGACTCGATGCTCCCTTCGGACAGCAAGACCCTGGATATTTCCGTGTCCGAAGGGTTCACCGAGTCACCATTTCTTAGACGGACAGCTACGTCCTCGATGTCCTCTACACTCAAGCTAGGGACCCAACCCTTCTAGGGGACCTCCTCCTTTACCGTTGGGTGAGGTCATAAGAACGGACCTCTTAGGGTACCTACCTCTTGGACCGGGCAATGTCAGGTACCCCAGCGTTTTCTCAGCCTGTATTGACTCTCTGACTCGTGCGTGTACACTTACGCATTGTCGGGCTGTGTTTTTCGATTGTTCCTAAGAAGACCCTCTCTTAAAGAGAAAGACAATACCAGTAAGTAATAAGTTGAAGGAAAAACGAAAAATTTTTCGTAAGTGAATAACCCGACACGACCCAGAATCAACACCGTACGTCCCAGAAAAAGTCAACGACGTACACTTAAGAATCAACATCGCATGCCCTAGTTCATGGGACTGGTCCCTACCTAGGACCTGGGGAACGCGACCTTCGACCCTCAAAGTCGGTGACATGGTGGTCTCTTCAGGGACCAATCAGTTTAAAAGTTCAGGTTTAACTACGCAAAAATAGACGGAAGTAAAAATTTCCAATAGAAGTGACCCATATCTTGAGGTCTATGTGCCGGAGTTAGTTTACAGGGTAATAAGGTAAAAGGTGAGACCGACCTTGGGGTGTAAGAATGGTCGTGGTGCACTGGAAGTTTTGACGACAAAATGAGTCATAGGGTCATCGACAAGAGTGTTCAAACCGGGACACCAGTCGATACCTGGGTTCCCTTAAAAAGTATAGTCACAAATTCCGAGGAACAGATCGTGGGACGGGAGGTTCGGGTCAACACAACCTTCGAGGTTTGAGACCATAGGTTGGGGAGGTAGGTCGTTCCAGTGACGAGAGATGAACCCAAGATACAGGAATGGGACACCGAGATCTTTGGGGTAGTTTCTTTTACAGTCCTACTATACACGAAAAGGAGACAGTTCCTAGTGTCGGGAACTTATGTAACGAAAGGTTATACATTTACATTCCCATACAAATAAATAGATCGAAAAGGACGAGAAAGTGTCACTCTCCCATTGATTTCGTTGATGAGATAGTAACAACGACTACAAGTCAGTGATTTCAGAACAGACTGAGACGTTGGGGTACCTGATGTCGTGCGGTCCGAAGGGACAGGAAGTGGTAGAGGACCTCAAACGAGTTTGAGTGCAGGTAACTTAGTCACTACGGTAGGTTGGTAGAACAGGGGACAGTAGGGGAAGAGGAAGACGGAAGTTAGAAAGGGTCGTAGTCGCAGAAAAGATTACTCGGCCAAGAAGTGTAGTCCACCGGTTTCATAACCTCGGAGTCGTAGTCAGGAAGGTTACTTTTAAATCCTAACTAAAGGAAATCCTACCTGACCAAACTAGAGGAACGACAGGTTCCCTGAGAGTTCTCAGAAGATCAAAAGAGATTGTGGTGTCAAATTTTCGCAGTCAAGAAGCCACAAGTCAGAAGAAATACCAGGTTGAGAGTGTAGACATGAGAGTGTAGGTTAAGAGTGTAGTGAGGTAGTACCTATCTTGGTTTCCACAGCCAAGAAAGTAAATTTCGTGTCCAGTTCGACTAAAGGCCTCTTCCGTTACCGTGGGATGAGGTCATCAAAACGGACCTCTTAGGGTGCCTACCTCCTCGGACCACCCGACGACAGGTACACCAGCGTTTCTCAACCTGTGCTGACTCACTGAAGTGAAAGTGAAAAGTGAAAGTACGTAACCTCTTCCTTTACCGTTGGGTGAGGTCACAAGAACGGACCTCTTAGGGTCCCTGCCACCTCGGACCATCCGACGGCAGATACCCCAGCGTGTCTCAGCCTGTTCTGACTGTACTGTCGTCGTCCTCGTCGTTCGACTGAAGTTAAAACTTCCAGACGGAACTACGAAGCCGGGTATATTAGAGTCAGGAATAGACAGGTGTGACAGACTGTGACTTGTTCACTGACATAATTAGTGCCAGGAAACCTCTTTGTCTTGGTAGTCCTAGAGGTATAATAGATAGATTTATTTATGTTACTAAATACTATTCCGACTCTTATTACACTAATACTTCCGTCTCTTCAGGGTTGTAGACGTCAGTTGGCCTCTAGCCCTTTCGACTACCACATTCAAGGTCCAGACTTCAGACCGTCCGAACTTTGAGTTCGTCTCCCCACAAAGTCCTTATCTGACTACAGGAGCAGGTTGCCAGTCCTGTAGTAGGAATAGTAGGGTGGGCGGACCCTGAGACTGAACCTCCGGACGTCAGTATTAGGGTGTCTACCATCGAAGTGGGGTGACTGAGGAGTCGGTTTGTGTATGTGGTTTCCGTACAAAGAAATCGACAATGAAAAGGTGCTCCTATCCATTAAAACGGAAGGTTTGAGAGATTCCTGTTTCAAATAAAGAATGTCAAAGACCACACACACACACACAAGTAAGGAACAAGACGGATGGAGGGATAATACCTGGTGAACTTTCAACAGATGGTTCCCGGTGTGTCTTCGTACATATGAATATGTCATAGTTGACAATAAAGTCCTCAGTCACTTCAAATCTCTGCACCGACACCAGAAAAGAGGCCTCGTCACCCGAGTGGACTCGGGACTTTTCTCTCTTGACATAGCCCTACACTACGACCTATGGACACTAGTGGAACACAGTGACCCATTCTCTAGAAAGGAACAATCAAATTTTAACGGGTTCCACCTTAAAAAGGAAGGTACCCTTATAGACGTTTCCGGGATCTTTGTGAACCGACTTAAGTTGAGCTACAAGGAGTCATTTCATGACCACGACACACTATTAAGTCAAGTCAAGTCAGCGAGTCAGCACAGGCTGAGAAACGCTGGGGTACTTAACGTCGTGCGGTCCGGAGGGACAGGTAGTGGTTGAGGGCCTCAAATGAGTCTGAGTGCGGGTAGTTGAGTCACTACGGTAGGTCGGTAGAGTAGGAGACAGCAGGGGAAGAGGAGGACGGGGGTTAGGGAGGGTCGTAGTCTCAGAAAAGGTTACTCAGTTGAGAAACGTACTCCACCGGTTTCATGACCTCAAAGTCGAAGTCGTAGTAAGGGAGGTTTCTTTAGGGTCCCGACTAGAGGAAGTCTTACCTGACCAACCTAGAGGAACCCTACTATCCTCTCCCGTAATAGTAAGTCACTACTACCTCAGAAGTGTAAGAGGTGGCAGAAGGTTTGCTAGTGTGAAAAAATTTTTGTAGTACGGAGAATCCGATCACAGACGGATTCTTTATGGATTTTTTTTTTTTTCTTTTTTTGGATTTTTTTTGGGGGGTTTTTTGTCGAGGACTTTCTAAAAACTCCACTATTACTTAGAGTAATCTTCAGATCCAACCTAAAGACATTAATGATGTCGTTCCACTTCTAGTAAATAAAAAGAATCCTGTGACCCGAATGTTTCGTCTTCACTACAGGAGAAACTCCGTTCCCTTCCTCGGGACCTATGACCTCTTTCTCCACTGCTCACGAGGTACGGGTCCATTAACTGTTCCTTGTTTGTACACCTCCGACAGGGGTGAATATGGGGTTGACCAGTCTCACTGGACCTGGGGGTTCCACTACTCTTCGCTCGAGGGGTTTCTTTAGGATAAGAATGGGGTGTAGGTAAGAAGAGGGACATGAGGGGAACAACTAGAGACCGGAATCCTACGATTTACCACGCGACCCTTTGAAGACTTTGAATTTACTGGTGTGTTTCCCTGTCTCCATACTTATCGATTTGACCAGTTTATTAAATGGTCACTAATCTTACCTACCCGAGTCTTCTCACAGGACTTTTCGAGGGGGTGAAAAAAAGGGTTCTTTCTCAATCCCTCTGACAGAAGAGAGAGATAAGTCTATTGTCCAATTAATCTGTGACTTATTGTCTCCTTTTTTCATTAGTTCCAATGGTAGATTAACCTCGGGTAGTGTTTATCTTTCATCTTTGACGGTCTTACGTTCTACTAGGTCTTTAAAGTCTCTTTGAGATTTAAAGTCACATATTATCTCTCGTATCGAGTGATTGTCTGGAGACTTTCAGTTCCCTGTTTTTCAATTCAAACGGGTCTACCACTAGACCCGAAACCTGTAGGAATCTCGACTCATTCAATGATTTACGAAGTTTTTTACGATTTACGAATATTCGGTATCTGTAAAACCTTTCCCTCGGACATTAGGTCCTTCTTTAATTTTCCAAAAATATTCTTGACAAGTGATCTTAAGGTTTATTAGGACCCGACAGAAACAAAAATTTTTGAATTATTCGACTGGGAGTTGAAGAGAGGATGGGGGTTTAATAGATACGTCTACTCAGTAGAAAACTTGAAAGTGGAGATAAGGTAGTTATACAACCAGACAGAAATAGAAAACAGACCGTTTCACTGTCCTCCCGATCTTCAAAATCCATGTCTCTTGCCTCGGTTAGTATCACAAGTCAAATATCAGTTATTAGTGACAACTAATAACTCTTAATATAATATACTCTTAGGTAAGAAAACACAAGGGAAGTAGACATCGGATACTAAAGTAATTAGAAGGACAGGGTACTGTTGGTCAAATTATAGAAAAGATACAACAATTTATACGTCTGGAAACAATATTTTATGTGTAGTGACAAAATATATACCGTAAAATTAAATTTACCGTACGACATTTTGAAAAGAATAGTAAGGTCAATAGAAACTCTAGAAATGTACAAGTTATATGTGCAAAAGAAAATATCAAGTCACCGAATTGTCACAATTCAAAACGAATTGTCACCGATTTAGAGAGGTTGAGTAAGACTAGTTTTAGAGTGTACAAGGAGATTCTTGGACACATTATTAAAGAGACCCAGTGTCCCGTAGAGGTTTGTTAAAGTGTTTATAAGGGTCTAAAAAAAGACCTGTAGACAATTGACATATTCGTAATTGTAGACAATTAACATGTTCCAGGAGAAGGACGCAGAATGGTTACGGACCATTATTAGACGTAAAATTAACAAGATAAAACTATCATTTCACAATGGAGGAACGAAATTAAGAAGAAAGAAATTATCATTCTACTTCGAGGGTACTATAAGAACGATAGGTGAGTCATAAGTCAAAAAGACTTAACGGAGAAACATAAGAAACGGGTAAAGATTACCAAAAGAGAAAAGAAACAACCTTTAACTTAAAAGAAAATACAAAATCTATTAAAAACGAACCAAATTCTGTATACTTTTGAAGGCGGTTAGACAGTAAACGGAGAACTAAGACTTCGAAAAGAACTGGTCTTTAGGAAGTAAAACTACATTAGTGTAGGAAGTGTAAAAACGCCATCGAAAATGAATTATAGAAAGAGAACAACAAATTCTTCGGGTAAGGTAAGATCCATTGTGTGTATCAAAGCACAATCGAAACGCACGTACGAGTCACCGAAGTCAGTACAGACTGAGAAACACTGGGGCACCTGACATCGGGCGGTCAAAGGAGACAGGTGTCCTAAGAGGTGAGTTCTTATGGTCTCACCCAACGGTAAGGGAGGAGGTCCCCTAGAAGGGTTTGGTTCCTAGCTTGGACGTTGAGGATGTAACGTCCGTCTAAGAAAATGGCGACTCGGTGACCTCTTCGGGGAACAATTGAAAACTCCGAATTTTAAGTATGAATGTAGAAATTAGAGAGACCAAAACTTTCTCTCTCTAAAAACACGTGTCACATTCTTTAGTTAGTCGGGGTAAAAAAAGGACCTATCACTCGGTCAAAAATACTGTGATGGTTGAGTGGGTAGGACAGGAGTGCCGGAACACTACGGCAGGAATAACGTATGTTCCGACGACGAATGAGCGAGTCAGCACAGGTTGGGAAACGTTGAGGTACCTGACAACAAGTGGTCCGTGGAGACAGGTACCCTGAAAAGTCCGTCCTTATGACCTCACCCGACGGAAAACGAAGAGGTCCCTGTCTATTCCATAGGTATGTCTATTCCGTAGAAGACTTGAACAAGAAAGTAAGGTAATTACATAAACAGACAAGACACAATCATGGTATAAGAAGGATAATCAAAGGATCCCTCATAAGTAAGTATGAACCCTCCATAAGGGTAACCAAGAAAACAGATTTTAGTCAATGGATAGGTACCTGACCTAAGAAGGGGACTACAAACATGACATAAAATTATGAAAATGAACTATGAAATTTTGACTCGGAGGAGGACGAAACCAAGAAAATAATTTTGATAAGTTGTATTGTAACGACGATTCAGCGAAGTCAGCACAGGTTGAGACACGCTGGGGTATCTACCGTCGGGTGGTCCGAGNAGCACAGGTTGAGACACGCTGGGGTATCTGCCGTCGGGTGGTCCGAGGGGGCAGGGACCCTAAGAGGTCCGTTCTTGTGACCTCACCCAACGGTAAAGGAAGAGGTTATGTACTTTCATTTTCACTTCAGCGAGTCGGCACAGGCTGAGAAACGTTGGGGTACCTGACGTCGGATGGTCCGAGGAGGTAGGTACCCTAAAAGGTCCGTTCTCATGACCTCACCCCACGGTAACGGAAGAGACGTTGTATTGTGTCATTTCCGGTTATAAGTTTCAGAGTTTTTATTGTTAATACTGGCATTGTTTATATGTACTGGATTATCTATACACGTTTTTACTTACCAAAATACTTGATTTAATTCACCGATACTGTCAAATTTAACACACGTCACAGAATATTACTAATGAGTAAATACTTACTATACCCTTTTCTGGTACAAAAATTTTCTTTACGAATTTTGTGTTGATTCAAATATACACAATAATTAAGTCAGTTTATTTGAAAGAGTTATTCCTTTTTTGAGTTATCTTATACTTATGGTTCAGACATTCAGGTATTTGTAAATTCGAACGGTACGAAGTCTAATTTGGAGAAATAGTAATAATTTGTTTGAATGTATAAATCGTATATCCATATCAGAGGCTAAAAAAAAAGGTAAGGAAACCAATTTAGGTTTGAAACATACTCTCTTTTACAGAAAAAAAAAAAACGAAAGTAAAAACTTTCCCAAAACGACCCGTACTTGAGACCAACTGTCTAAAAACAAAAGAAAATTATGTAATTTCTAAAAGGAAAAAAAAAAACGAACGTCACAAGGTTACTTCTTAGACTACTTGTACATGTCGTAGAAAAAGGGGAGACCGACTAAGATGTCAAAAGAGACGTAGTGACTGAAACTCGTCAAACTGTTACTACAGAACCACACTAAGAGGAGTACAAAGGATACGAACTGAAGTAACCGGAAGAACCTAGATACCCAAATATTCACAAGTGAGCCGAACCTGTAAAAAACCGATAATGAAGAAATTCATAAAAAGAGAGACCAGGAAGAAAGAGGTAAAGAGTAGAGAAAAGTCTCTAGGATCAACGGGTATATAATTCGGTAAACTTCAACCGTTTAGAAGATTGTAAAAATAGGAAGAAAACCCTGAATATAATTACCTACCATTATGAAGAGAAACTTAGGACTGACAAGATTGAAAACACAATGTATGAGATAAAGAAGTAGTAAAAGGGAGGCCCAAGAGGTTGTTCCAAAGGGTACAATGACACAACAGAAACTGGTATATTAAAACAGAAACCGTATGTTACAAAGATATATACACTTAATAATCCAACTTTATAACATAAAGGTTTGGTTAAAAGTGGTGATCTAAAGTAGAATGCCCCGTTACAGAATAACAAATCTGTATAGTGAGCACACACAGAACTGTATAGGAGACATAAGTATGTAAAAGATTATTGAAGTCATCGTAAAATTTTAGATCTTACTGTTTCAATTGTCTTTGGGTACGATCAAGAGGTGGCAGTTAATTGGAAGAATTAATTTTTAAAGGATTGTCAATTAGGTAAAATAAATCTAAAGAAATAATGTTTTTTTTTTTGGATCTTTAATAGAAAAAACAGTTTAACCCCCCCAGTATTCCAACTATTTCAGATTCTCACTAATTCTATACCTTTCATTACTACTCGAGTGCGTTATATTCTTGAACTCATCCACACCCATATGTATTTGTTATTCCGAGGAAAAGTAAAGATTGTTAGATACAGATCTTATGTAAAGTTGTTTAATTGTTTCTACACATATATACTGACAAGAATCACAAGAGTCTTTATTGTTTTACTTGTCTTGAGTTTATAGGTTCATCTCGAGACCGGGTTAGTTATTATCGGGACAGGACATCATTTTACAATTTATAATTATGTCACCTATCTGGTCCAAGTATAAATGAGTCTCTCTCTGGGAGAGGGTCAAACAACGAGTTTCCTTTCATAAATTTCAGATTAATGAAAGTGTTTAACGACATAGAGATCTCTCTTTTAAATTTCCTGGAATTCCTTTCATTTTGAACTTAGGAACGAATCTTAGTGGACACCGACGAAAATCTCAGAAATTTGTAAAGACAAAACCACTAATGTTACCGTTGTTTAGTAAAAAGTCAATGTTTTTCTTCATAAAGTTTAAATTTCTTTAAAAAGTAACCTATATACAACTAGTGAATTTAATAAGAACGTGAGCCTCTTGTGAAGAGAACGCGAGGAGAGGACCATTTGAGGTCGAAGAGTAGGGTGGGGAGGGTTCAGGGGTCAGCGACTTGGGAAGACAGGGGCGAGGGGGTGATCGTCGGAGTAAACGACACTACGGACCGAAATTAAAATACAAAGAGGGAGACAGAAGGGTAATCGTACAGTTGGTCGTAACCACCTAATATTCCGGGAAATACTTAGATACTCATGGAAGTCCGTCTTGGGAGTGGTTCGTTTTATAGTTCTTGAAGGCCAAAGGCAAGTCGTAGTACTTACACTGCTGACGTCGTACCGTAAGTCGACATCGAGTGTCGAACGACTCGTGGTCGCCTAGGTGGTCCATCTCTTTCGGGGGTCTCTGCTACTTCTCCGTTTCCGGAAATCCGTAGCGCGCAGTAAATGTTCCGAGGTCTCGCAGTTGTGAGACCTATTTGTGGAACTTACACTGGTCACACCGTTTTGGAAATTGTCTCGAAGGTTCAAGTAAGTCGTAGTCTCGTGGGTGTCGTCCGACTTTGGTGTGTTCACACTACACACAGGCGCCCGGAAGGTCAAGGAAAGTAGGGACTAGTGTGTAGTCTCTAAAGTACGGCCGTTCTCGGGTGCTGACCGAGTCGTAGTCTCTTGAGGACTTGCTTTGTTTGAGAAACAGACGTGCAAAACACCTTCCCGGAAAGTGTCAAAGAGTCTTTTTTAAGTTGTGGTGTTTTGAGTATGATCTTTCTTTATAATGTGTACACTAGTGACGTTTTTCCTGAAGTTGGGTATGAGTGTCAAAGAGAATGTAGTTTCTCAAGTGAGACCTCTCTCTGGGATGTTTACATTACTAACACTTTTTAGGAAATTTTCGGTTAGCTTAGAATTGTTTGTAGTCTTTTAAGTATGACCTCTCTTCGGGAAAAGTACACTACTTACGCTCTTCTGGAAGTGGGTCGAGTATCTAGAATTCGCAGTATTTGTTTAGGTGTGACCCCTCTTTGAAATGTCGACACTAGTAACATTTTTCTGGAAATAGGCAAAGAGTATAGATTGTGCTGTAGTTTCTTGGGTATGACATCTCTCTGGGATGTTCACATTACAAACACTTTTTTGGAAATTTGTAGTCAGTTTACAATAATCTGTGGTCTTTTCTGTAAGACTTCTCTCCGGTCTCTGCGGGAAAGGTACGCTACCTACACTTTTCTGGAAAGCGATAATGAGACTGGAATTGGTTGTATTTTTTTAAGTATGACCTCTCTTTAGAATATTTACATCACTTACAGTCTTCCGAAAATTGGTATCAAGTTTAGAATCATTCGTGTACTTTTAGGTATGACCTCTCTTCGGGAAACATACACTGGTTACACCTTTTCGTAAGTCAGATTTAAGCTTTGACAGAGCTGTAGACGTTTGAGTACTATTTTTCTTAGGGACTGACGAATCTTTAGTGAATGGAAAATGATCTTTAGCTTTTAGATTTGGTTTATCTAGTTGCACCCTTCCCACAATCGGTTTCACGTAAAGAAAACGTACTTAAGTAGGACACACCTTATAAAATCTTTAGATTTATGTTCAACTTCTTTGCCCCTCTACGCTAGTCTCTGTATAAAAGACATAAAGTGACTGAGTCAGGAAACTCGTTTTCGTCGATTTGCCCGGGTTCGTCTTAAACTTGGACTTTTGTCGTCAAGGAGACTACCCTTCATCTGAGTATCCGTCGAACTCCCACCTCATTGTTCTTGTCTGAGTAAAACGACTAACAAGTAATAGACAAAAGTGACCTACTCATTTTAGGATCAAAATTGTCTCCACCGAGAGATAAAACATACCTCCCCTATGTTGAGACTAGGTCCACATTCGTTCCTGGTGTTTTCGGTAAAGAAACCTTAATTTTGAAGTCTCTTCTTCTTTGAAACGGTCACCTGTTACTTTTGTTTTCCACCCAGTGCTAAATTTTTGGATTCTCTTTCAATTCTCCCTTCTGTACTCTTTAAATTTCCGCCACCCAGTCACCCGATGTTCTGTTACAAAGACGAGGTACAGATTTACCTATCTTAAGTATCCGTAGGTCGAAGGACCTCATCAACCGTGGTAATAACTTACATGGGTCTCTTGGTTCTCCTCTGCCTCTCTACCGTTGTTAAGATACTGAAGCTAAGTCCTGAACCTCTTAGGTGTCATCACAATAAGTTTTATTCACCTAAAGGACATAAGGGACTATTTATTCAGTGTTCAAAAGGTCCCGGACGATTGTGACCACCCTTTACAAGTATGTAAGTTCAGAACACAGTCTTTAGATGTGAAAAGACTTAGTCAAGGGTATTAGTAACCGCCGTCGAATCGGGACAAGTCAGTTCACCCCAACCCACATCAGCTTGAGCAGAGAAATCCTGACCAGAGTTCGGTATCTTTAACTACCTTTCTGTAAGTCAAAGAAGAAACTCCCAGTAAGAGCGTAGAAAGACTGGAGGCGAAAGGGTCTCATAATATCACCGACGGTGTATCGATGTAACAACACACTAGTAACCTCCGTCGAGGAGTAGGGTACAATTAAGAAATGCACGAAAGAAAAATTAGAGATTCTGTCCCATACCTGTATTCGAGTGAAAAACGTTTATTGGATATTTTAATACACAGACTCAATATATATGTTTCTTTTACGTTGACTTCATTCAAATTTTCTACTCATATTTTATTTACACTAGTTACGTTAATACTTTTACATTTTACTAATGACCCCATTCCTCCCCTTTTACCCCGTTAATGAGGAAACCAAAAATTTTAAGACCAAATTTCAGTTTAATTTACCCTTGATAAGATACACAAATTTTATATAATCCTTAAAGGTTGTACCGAGAATTGAGACCTCAGAAATAATATTCCTCCTTTCTTTCTTCGAATTGTCTTGTCGAACAAGATTTTTCAGATCATAAGGTTTAAACGATTGTCTAAGTTATCTTTGGATCTAAGGTTATTTACAGAAAGAAACCCCACCACCCCCTCCCGAAGGGACCACCGAGTCTCCAATTTTGTAGACGGACGTTACACCCTCTGGGTCCAAGCTAGGGACCTCTTCCTTTACCGTTTAAAAAACATTATAGACAACGGTACTAAGGACCCTTATTAGTGATATTTGGGATTCAGAGATTAATGTACTTTTTCCTTTTTCAATCTTTTATTTTTGTCCTTTATCGGTAATACGTTTTCAATCCGGTAAGTTCTGTAAGAGTAACCTTTCAAAGTCGACTTTTTTAAAGGATAACCTAAAATTGTAATTTTGGTGTATTCTATAAAGATGACAAATTCTTTTATTATTCTCAACAACCATACTATTTACCTCTCGCTCACTCTTGACGAATATATCTCTAAATTTTACAGTAGATTTGTGATTGAATCGCACATGTTGAAAAAGAAAAACGAAAATTATTAATTAAGGAATAAATTTAACTCAAAAGTGACAGTGTGTAAACTCCTATCTTAGGTTGTCCCACAACTACACTCGATGGGGGCCGGGGATTGCTTTCTATGTGACTTCAGAATTGGGGGCGCACGTCCTTTTTGAGTCAAGAGGACACAAGAGGAATTGAGAGTGTGATGGTGGTGTGACTGTGAAGAGCGTGGTCTATACACCCCCCAAAAGGGTGTGGTTCGGTAAGACACTATAACGAACCCCCAGTATTAAGTTGGGTTAAGACTGATAGATGGACCCCTAACACAGTCTAATTCCAATTCGCGGGTTCAGGGTTTTCTGACGGGGAGTAGGGATTGAAGTTTAGGGTTCAAATCCACCAGTGGACACGAAACCATCCAACCGAGATTTAGCCTTCAAGGAGACTGGTGTGGGGTGAGGGACGACCTCAAACGGACTCGTTAAGTGTCTTGAACGAACTCGTTCAACGATCTCGTTGAGTCCACTTGTCGAATAACATTTTCCTTTAATCCCTATACCTGTTTGTAAGTCTACCTTCTCTACGCATCCCGTTCCATACACCCTTCCTCGGACCCCAAAGACCCGGACAGTAAGTGAGTCGTTGAGGTGAACCTTCGAGAGGTTTAGGGTAAGACAACCCTAAAAATACCTCCGTCGTAGTAGTAAAGAGGTAAAGATAAAGAGGTAAAGAGTTTAGAGAACTCTAGGTGAGGTTTTGCACCCTTCATTTAGGGATTTGTTGAATGGACCCTAAACAAGTAGAAGTTTCTTCTCTTGGTTCTCACTACTGAAGTTTCGACCTATTCTTTCTTACTTCTTACCTTAGTACTCCGTAGATTGTATCGTCGAGAATGATAATAAATGGTTCTTTTACCGGGAAACTAGGTAGACCAGGTTCTTCGTGTCCTTTGTTACGTCACTCCCTTAAAGGTGAACAGTCTTAAGACCTTACTAGTACATCTTGAAAAATATGACTCTTTTACCTTCATCACCCGAACGAAGGGACCACCGAACCGTCATTTCTTAGACGGACGGTTACGTCCTCTGAGTTCAAACTAGGGACCCAGTCCTTCTAGGGGACCTCTTCCTTTACCGTTGGGTGAGGTCATAAGAACGGACCCTTTAGGGTACCTGTCTCCTCAGACCGCCCGGTGTCAGGTACCCATCTTTTTCTCAGTCTCCACTGAATCGTTGGTTTCTTTTTTCCATTCGCTACCAAAAGTATACCTTACTCAGGAGTTCTTCACGGAAAAAGAGAAATTGTGTAGACGTGGGAAGGAAACGGGAAGGTAACGTTACGTGTATGTAAAAAAAGAAGACTTTCAACTTGCCTCCGAAAGCACTTAGTGTTACTAGTTAGTTACCAGAAGCTTATACCACACTAGTGGGTTCAAAACGAGTGGGACCTCTCCTTTTAAGACTGGGGGTTTGAGAAGAAAGTCCCTAAGAAGACAGAGACGGAATTGTAGGATCCCTCTCCAAAGTCAAATCTTTATACAAGAAGGTCCACACTAAAGACAGGAACCCCGGAGGACGAAAAAGGAAGTGACCGTACCAAAAGAAAGATGGACCCGTATCGTCGGTGTAAAGGTAGTCAACCTGAGACGTAAACCTGAGGGTCACAAGTTCACGGACGACTCGACCTGGAAAAGATTTCAGGTTAATTCTGACGTCTCACTCTGTTTCGACGTCCTCCGCCTTGCTCGGATCTTCGGAGCTAATATGGAACACTGGATTCCTTTTATCCAGTTTACGACACTAATAGTTTTATGTATCATATTAACGAAGGATCCCGTGTGTCTTCCGTTCAGTAGTACGGTCTTTTTTGGGTCACTCCCATCCGTCCCCCCTTATATATAATGTTTCTAGTACGTACACACGATCCAACGAAGTCAGTACCGGTTGAGAAATACTGGGGCACCTGAGGACGGTCCGAGGAGACAGGTACCCTAAGAGATCCGTTCTTATGACCTCACCCAACGGTACGGGAGGACGTCCCCTAGAAGGACTGGGTCCCTAACTCGGACGTAGAGGACGTAACGGTCCACCCAAGAAACGGTGGTCACGGTGGACCCTTCGGGGTGTTTATTTCGGGGTGTTACTCTGACCCTCATTTTGTCTGGAGTGATTTTGGTCTAAAAATTTGTCAAAATTTTAAATAAGTAAATGGTCCCTTATTTAGTGAAATCGAGGGACATTTGCTTCAATATTTTACACGAGGATTTCCACTCCATTACGGTTGAAGTGTCGGACTAACCCACCTGACTCACTCTATAGACTTTCAGAAATATTGTAACTAGCGTTCCCTATGTTCAGGCCTTACATAACATAAGACCGAACGAGGGACGTTGTGCACCCGAAAATACAAGGGACTGGTCTCTAGGTTGGGTTCGGGGCCACCGCCTTCACGCCTGAATTGAGGACCTGACGGTCCCTTCAGGGTACCCGAACGAAAAATGTTCACGATAGAGTAAAATGGAGTCTTGTTGGGTTACTCCGTTTATAATAAGGATCCGAGTGAAAAGTCTACTCTTTTGTACTACTCACATTTATTCTACGGGACCCTTCGTCACGAGATGACACTGTCCTGGACCAGATTTGTGTTTGTAGCACGAGAATTTTGGAGTACGCCGTGTCGTCTGTAGTGGGGTCGGGGGGTCGGGGGACTTTAGAAAAGGCCAGTTTAGACGAAGGACCGGTAAGGGCGGTTGACTTCGAGTGTAAAAAAAGAAGGTTACATACGTGTCATATTTTATTGATTATGTTACTAATATTATGAACAAAGATATTATTTATAAGGAAGGGTTTTATTTATTTATTTATTTATTTATAAAGAAGGGAAGGGACGACAAAAAGTGATGAGAAGGTGGGTCGGGTTGTCCGACGTCTAGATTCAACGTAGTCACCTTGAAACCCCTGTTCTAAAATCGATAAACAAATGACCGAGTCAACACAGGCTGAGAGACGCTGGGGTACCTGACGTCGTGTATCCCGAAGGGACGTGTAGTGGACCTCAAACGAGTTTGAGTACAGGTAACTCAGTCACTACGGTAGGTTGGTAGAGTAGGAGACAGCGACGGGGGAAGAGGAGAACGGAGGAAACGACGACGATTCAGCGAAGTCAGCACAGGCTGAGACGATGGCGTATCTGCCGTCGGGTGGTCCGACGGATAGGAACCCTAAGAGATCCGTTCTTGTGACCTCACCCAACGGTAAAGGAAGAGGTTACGTACTTTCACTTTTCAGTTTCACTTCAGCGAGTCAGCACAGGCTGAGAAGCGCTGGGGTACCTGACGTCGGATGGTCCGAGGAGGTAGGTACCCTAAAAGGTCCGTTCTCATGACCTCACCCCACGGTAACGGAAGAACGGAACGGAAGAACGGAACGGAAGAAATCGGTACATGTTTGGAACGTGGAAGAGTCTCGTGGAAGAAAAAAGTTTTCCCCCCCGACGTCCCTCCCGGGCAGTCCTCCGGACGTTCAGTCCTCGAGACGGGGGACAGCGGAAAGAGGGCTGGTAGCTGGTATCCCCTTGGGTGGAGCCCCGCAGGGACCTTTCCCTACGCCCGTCTCTCGCTCAGGTGATAGGCGCATGGTTCCGGTCGAGGCGGGTCGGGAAGCGGGGTCCGGGGCTCCCGAGTCTCGAAGGACGGTCGGGAAATTGAACGCCCACGTGGGCGAAGCGGGTCCACTGGCGCCTTCCCCCCCAAGGCCTGCGACGTCCTGAGAAAGGGGCCTTGTCGGATGTCTTGACCTTGTGCCTGAGCCGTCTTTTGACCTATCGTTCCATCCATCGAGTAACCGTTGCGGCGTACGCGTCTTCTCCGGCGGCTCGGCAGGAGGGGTCCCAAGGGGTTCCCCGCCAGGTGCGAAAAGGCCTGATGTAAGAGGTATTCCGCGGAACCGGCGGCGGGTGTCGCCCCCGAGGAATCTCCTCGAAGACCACAGTAGTGGGCCGAACCCAGTAACGGGCCTTGGTAATTATGTTTTTCTTTTCCACGTTTACTTGAAGTAGCTTCTGATGTCTACTCTTCACTTCTACTGTCTGACACTTTACAGGGGGGTTTACGTTCACTAAGGGGTCCGGAATACGAAGAGAATTTGGAGATCCTTGTAGTCTTCCGGAAGGGTCCACCGCGATGTTCATTTCTTAGGCGGACAGTTGCATCCTCTGCATTCTCTACGCCCAAGTTAGGGACATAGGCCTTCTAGGGGACCTCCTCCCGTACCGTCGGGTGAAGACACAAAAATGGACCTCTTAGGGTACCTAAGATCGGACCACCCGATCGAGTTATCCCAGCGTGTCTCAGTCTGTCCGTTTTCGCTGAATCGTCGTCGTCTTTGTGATCTCCGACTATCAGGGAATAAGAAGGACGACAACAAGGGTGAGTTGTAGTCTTTTACGTGACCCCTCATACGGGTGACTCGTAAAGTGTACACTCTTTCGGAAGACGGTATCGGACCTAGAGTGTCCCCTTGTTAGTCTTTTTACACGGAACGTACCAACGGACCAAATCACCGAACCTTTCTCATCCTAACTTCGTAGCTCACGTCTGTTCTTATAATCTCCTTTTTCTCCCTTAAATAGTCAAGTCAAGTCAAGTCAGCGAGTCAGCACAGGCTGAGTAACGCTGGGGTACTTAACGTCGTGCGGTCCGGAGAGACAGGTATGGTTGAGGGCCTCAAATGAGTTTGAGTACAGATAGTCAACCACTACTGTAGGTCGGTAGAGTAGGAGACAGCAGGGGAAGAGGAGGACGGGGGTTATGGGGGGACGTAGTCCCAGAAAAGGTTACTCAGTTGAGAAGTGTACTCCACCGGTTTCATAACCTCAAAGTCGAAATCGTAGTCAGGAAGGTTACTTGTGGGTCCTAACTAGAGGAAATCTTACCTGACCAACCTAGAGGAACGTCAGGTTCCCTGAGCGTTCTCAGAAGAGGTTGTGGTGTCAAGTTTTCGTAGTTAAGAAGTTACGAGTCGAAAGAAGTGTCAGATCGAGAGTGTAGGTATGTACTGGTGACCTTTTTGGTATCGGAACTGATCTGCCTGGAAACAACCGTTTCATTCCAGAGACGAAAACTTATACGATAGATCGAACCAGTATTGGAAAGAAGGTTCCTCATTCGCAAAAAATTAAAGTACCGACGTTAGTGGTAGACGTCACTAAAACCTCGGGGTTTTATATTTCAGACGGTGACAACGGTGACAAAGGGGTAGATAAAGGGTACTTGACTACCCTTGTCTACGGTACTAGAAGCACAAGACTTACAACTCGAAATTCGGTTGAAAAAGTGAGAGGAGAAAGTGAAAGTAGGTCTCCGAAAAATCAAGGAGAAGTGAAAGACGGTATTCCCACCACAGTAGACGTGTAGACTCCACTAACTGTAAAGAGGGCCGTCAGATACCGTGACCCGTTTTTGACACTTCTAGAAACACAAACATAATCAAAAGATACTGACACATTGTTTCACAATTGCTGGTCCCAAGAACCAGAGGAATTAATTATCCTTAGCTATTCTTCGGTCTGTTCTTTAAGTCTGTTCCGAAATAACCCCGGGGACGACGTCGTCACCCCTCACTTCCGTCTCCTGTGTCCAATCTAAGGATCAGCCCTTCGATCTTCCGGGGCAAGGACAGTCGGTTTTTCGGTCGGATATTGTTGTTCTCTTTATACCATTGTTTAAGTTATTTCTGAAAATGGTAACAGGTGTGTATCATAAAAAATTTCTTTATTTTGTATTCTGTTTAGATAATTCGTATTAATACACCAAAAAAAAATGTATATGTGCAAATCTATTTCAATACATGTATTTTATGTATACTAACACATTTAAATCTATTTTACATCTTTCTATAACGTTCTTACTCCCCCTTTGTCCCTTTCCCCGACCCCAGAACTCAAGATATCGAAAGATCCAGAGGTTGAGGTGCGGAGTCCGGACAGTAGTGTCTCGAGTCCCTGACCAGGAGTCTCCGCTACTAATCAGTCCCTCAGATCCCCCTCCCCTCCCCTCTTCATCGCCTCCCCACCCTCTCCTCCCATCTACCGACCTCCCATCTACCGACCTCCCGTCTAGCCTTTCTCTTCTTTGGTTATTTTTCCGTCTGCTCGTTCGTCTATAACCTATTACGTCAAAGGTGACACCGGTGTTCCACCTCCATAATAGCGTCTAGTCGCCGGTAACTCCCGTCCACTTGAAGCAAGGGCACCGTCTTCCGAGGGCGAGGACAATTAGACCCAGCTGAGGAGACACTACCTATAGATAATAACAATCAACAAAGCGAGAAAGTACACAACCTCTTCCTTTACCGTTGGGTGAGGTCATAAGAACGGACCTCTTAGGGTCCCTGCCTCCTCGGATCACCCGACGGCAGATACCCCAGTGTGCCTCAGCCTGTGCTGACTTCGCTGAATCGTCTAGCGAAAACAAAGCAGGAGGACTGTAGATATGGTGAAAAGGGACTATTGTTCGTGAAGGTAAAAAGAAACCCCTTGTTGGGATAAGGGTAATTCCAGATGGTATATGTGAGTGTATCCGACACGTGACGTGTTGAAGTACCCTAGACAGGTAAAATCTGACGACCCACCACGGGTGTCCTTGCCTCGTCGTGAGTCGGGTGTATTGGCAGTCACAGTCGGTACCTTACTACCAGGTAATTCGATGGGTAGGATGAAGACCAGATCCACCTCAACTAAGTAAGACTATACCTACGGTAATTCAGTGACGGGTAATTGAGGACGGTACACCCAGGGACCTCAATAGGACCAATTCTAAGAAAGGTCGAGGTTGGTTAAGGAAAGACTAAAGTAATCGGTCTCTATGAAAGACAACGGTTGTTTCTTGAATTGTTCAGTGTTAGACGTAGAGTTTAGAAGGAGTTTGACCTTCGGTCTAGAGTCGTTGCCCAGAACTCATAATCCTAATTTTAAACAAAAATAAGTAATAGATAAGTAAACACCGAGTCGACCATTTCTTAGGCGGACGTTACCCCCTCTGGATCCAAGCTAGGGTCCCAACCCTCCTAGGGGACCTCTTTCCCTTTCCGATGGGTGGGGTCATAAGACCGGACCTCTTAGGGTACATGATATATCAGGTACCCCAGTATTTCTCAGTCTATGCTGACTCGTTGAAAGTAAAAGTAAGTAAGTAAATAAGTATATTATTTATAAACCCTCGTAGAGAATCTAAACATATAAATAACTTAAACATATAAATAAATTTATAAACATATAAATAACTTTGACAAAATGATTTATGTGTTTAGATCCGACAGACACTACATTTATCTCTAGGGATCCCAACACGTCACGTGTCGAGTACGTGGAGAGGGCTCGTCGGGACCTGTGGTGAGAGAGGAGGTTAGGGTACAGAGGCTACGTACCTCTGGGGAAGTGGAGTTATCCCCATTTACCCCCCCCCAGAGCGGCACTTCACCGTCCTAGGGGAAGGACATACCTGTAGTGTGAGGGACCAAAGGAGGTTCTCGGGTCAGACAGGACCCTTGTCAGAGGCTACTGCGACAGTATTTGTCCCGACCGGAGGACCCCGTCCCCGAACCCGGCCCGGTCCACCGTGACTTTGTCAGGTACCTTCCGGAGGGCCTTTGCGACCCTGTACTCCCGTATCTGCTACCCCAACTGCCGCGACAAGTACGTCTACGTTTCCGCCGTCTTCTCTTCCTTCGGTTCCAACTCCATCCCGCCCGAGTCCTTCCTTAAGTGGTGGTGGTCCCGCGTCATCCCGTCGGTGTCGTCTCGCTCTTCCTGGTGGCGGTACCGGTCGGAGAACCACTGGACGACCCACTCTGTCCTTTTGTTCTTTGCGCACCCACGGTTCCCTCTTAGGACCGAAGGTCCAGAGAGACATTGTGTTCTCACAGGCCCGGACCGGTTAGACACTAACGTGCGTACAGGCGTGAAGTTGAGGTAGGAGTGGTTCTTTTGGTGAGACGTAGGAAGAGACGAGACGAGTCCAGAAGCCTTTGGAGGGTCGAGGTTAGGTGGAGGTTTCGGAAACTTACCCGCCGAGGGTGTATGACCTGCGTTTAAGTGAGTAGGTGACTCGAAGTCCGGGAAAGAGATATCCTACCTCTGTGCCATGACGACAGTAGTATCCACCTGTGCTCCTGACTTCCTCAAGTACGGTCATTTCTTACATCTTATCACGGTCGGTATCCTCTCTACGAAAACGTCCAAATAACACCCAAATGACGACGACGACGACGACGATTGTATTGGAGATGATGGTGATAACGTTGATACACTCCAAGTCTCGCCCGTGTCGACCCAATCTTAGGAACGAGGTGACGTTTGGTCGACAAACCGGAGCCTGACAGGGAGAGAGGTCGATGTAGTGAAGAGGGGTTGTCTGGGTCGGTGTACGAAGGAAGGCCGAGAAAGTGAGTGGGACGGGGGAGGGAAGACTAAGAGGAAGGACGGAAACGAGAACCGGTGGACAAACGGGGAGGGACGAGGGAGGAGAAGTGAAGGATTGAGAAGTCTAGAGGCGTCGTGAAGGGAATTTCGTGTCTGATTTACTTCGGAGGTTCTCCTCACGTGCGACCTTCCGCAAAGTATTCTACGTCAAAGATTTAAGACCTTACTTTAGCGGTGTTCCCCCGCAGACAGTTCCCTCGGCCCTGTAGTGATTGTGACGCCTCCGATCGTCGCGGGTGCTCGGGGCCTGGGACCTCAGGAGTCACTGGGGAGGTCTCTGGTTTGTACCACCGTTTGCAATACTCGAAGTTGACGAGTTTATCAGGAACTACTCGAATTACTCGACGTTGACGAGTTTATTAGAACAGTGGCCAAGACACTGGTCGTTTGGGACCTATGTAAGTTAGACGAGACCCCTTGTCCCCTCTCTGTTGAAAGAGTAGTTCCGTCTTCGATCGGACCAAAAGGTCTCATGTTAATGAAGAATCTCAGACACTCAAATCAAGGAGAGGATTCTCTGAACCGAGACCGACTCAGTTATTTAAGTACAATATATTATAAGAGGTCCTTGGTACTTTTTAGTGTCCTTAAGGGATCTTCCAGAACTGAAGACTGACATGGTTTAAGTCTAGGACAAGGTAAGATAAAATGCAAGTGAACCCACTCTTTATGGTCGTCACACCACCCGGGACCTCGGTCCAAAGGACCCAAGTTTAGAACCAAGACAGTGAATGGTTGAGACACTGGAACCCGTCGGAAAGACACTGGGTCAAAGGAGACTCTACTACTGTGCTATGTAGTGCCTCAACCACATTTTTGAGTTACAATATTTTTATTTTGTATTTACGGGGTTGTTTTGTTATCGTTATCCATGGTATATAACTTGTGAATGATATGCAGTCTAAATATAAATGATGGTAGGTGACCCCATCTATCTGTGATATTAATAAAAATAAAAGGTCACCTTCTTTAGTTCAGAGTCGTTCCACTTCACTGAATGGGTTTCGGTGTGTCGTTCTGTAATTGTTTCGATCCCCGATCTTGGATCCAGATCCTATGAGAAAAATACAGATCTTCAAAGTGGATGTCGTATAAAGCCCGTCCTAAAACTAGGGTCAGGAAGACCCAACTCGGACTCTTGTCTTTGTCATCATTTATTCACACTCCTGTCCTCAACGTAAACAGACCTTGGTTTTGAAAGATAAAATCTGAACAAGTCGGGTACAGGACGGTGGAAGGGAGATTTTTGATGAAACTAGATTCAACAGACGTTCGTCCTACCCGGTTTCCCCGAAAAACCCCGTCAACCTTCTCGGGGGGGGGGTTGTCACGCGGGTAAGGTTCTCCCTCCCTCTACCGTGTCTACCAAGAACGGACCGAGTCCTCACTAAGTCGGTCCTGCTCCACGGAGGCGGAGGGTGTGCTCGACACCCAGCCCCACCGTCCGACTTCTATTTCTGGTCGACCTGGGTCTCTCGCCAGGAGGATGGAGATAAGGACCTTTGGGGGCACCATACCACTTTGACGACCTTGTCCCCACTTCTATGTCCCTACCCGTCAACCCAAGGACGAGGGTCCAGGGGACGGCACAGTGGAGCCAGGGAGGGAACAGGGGAGACGGACAACGGAAAAGGCATTTAAGTCCATCATTTGGAGGGCTTGTCCTCACTAAAGTCCTTGGTAGTCTATTAGTCCGTGTGTCGTTCGTGAGTCATTTACGACCTAAGGAGGGGTCCTAGGAAAGAGGAGAACACGAAAGTCTGACAGGTGACTTCGTCGAAATCGTGGTCTCCCACACCTTAACAGAACCTTTCAGTGAAGTGGAGAGACTCGGAGTGAAAGGAGTAGTCATCTTCTTCCCCTTATGCCCGATACCACCTCCCTGAGTGACTCCTTCATATTATTATTTAGTTGTACTTAAATCGGAAATCGCAGGCTGAGAAGCGCTGGGGTACCTGACATCGGACGGTCCGAGGGGACAGGTACCCTAAAAGGTCCGTTCTTATGACCTGACCCAACGGTAAAGGAAGAGGTCCCCTAGAAGGGCTGGGTCCCTAACTTGAACCCAGAGGACGTGACGTCCGTCTGAGAAGTGGTACACTCGGTGCTCCTTTCGGGTTCAAACACTGTAACTGAGATTTACTTAATAAGGTAAAGACACCCGTGAGGTTTCACGACGTGTAACGGGAATAGAGGATGTTGTCCTCTCCTTTGTTCGAGTCTTTCCGTCTTCACTAGAGAGGGTTTTGTTCGGGTTATTCACAGTGCTGGGCCTAAACTCGAACTGAGGTCTCCCGAAGGGACCACCGAGTCTGGCAGTTCTTAGACGCACGTTACATCCTTTGGACCCAAGGTAGGGACCCACCCCTTCTGGGGGCGGGACCTCTTCCCTTACCGGTGGGTGAGGTCGTAAGGACGCATTTCTTAAACCTGTCTCCGCGGACCACCCAATGTCAGGTACCCCAGCGTTTCAGCCTGTGCTGACTCGGTGATTGGGAAAGTGATGTAAAAACTGACGTCTTCCCGGGTTCCACGGTAGGTGGGTAGACGACGTCCGAGTCATGTCCCCAGACTTTCTCTCCCCTCCTCCCGGGATGGACGAAGGCCCTCAACTCCCGTGAGGAGGACGGCGCCCTTCTGTTCGCGGGAACCGGTCGCCCCGGCGGGAGCACGTGTCTCGGGGTTGGCAGGCCCCAGCGGTCTTCCGTCGCCGGGGCGCTTCTCCTGCGCGCGATACTCGCGCATCGTGTGCCACCGGTTCGGGTCGCCGTCGCGCATCTTCCCGCGCTTCCGGTCCTTCGTCTGTCCGTCCATCTCCCTCGCGCTGTGCGCCATCGGCGTGACGTGGACGTGCGGCAGCCGCATGCGCGAGAGCGCGCACAGGTGGTCCTTCTCGGTCTCGTGCGTCCTCCGCGGCCACGGGTCGGTGTGGTCGCGGCGCTACGCGAACCGGGCGCGGCGGCACGTGTCTCGGACCCGCGAGTCTCCCGCCGTCTACCGCTCCATCGCGAGGTGGCACTTGCGCCACTACCTCGGGCACCTGCGCAACTACGGGTGCATGACGTCCATCCACTACGGGTCCGTCGGCCTAACCGGCTTCTAGGTTTGGGCCCGCCTCCGGCGGAGCCAGTGTCGCCCGTGAGGTCGGCGGTCCTCGTGGTCGTCCAGGCGTCACCGGTCCGAGTGGTCCATTGTCAACCACCTGCACTGGTACACCGCCGAGGCCCGGTGGTGGCCCTGGTGGTACCACAACGGGCGGTGGGGGTGCCGCGTGTGCTCCCCGTGGTCCCAGTTCCAGTCACGGACCTCTCAGTCACCCCCCGCCCCGTACTTCGGGCCCGGGCTGCTCAAACGCGCGAGTCTCACGACCCCACCCCCCACGAAGAGGTACGCGGGGACAGGCGCGACGGGGCGCTTCCGACGTCGCTCAACCCCTTACTGAGGTCCACGTTTCCACAGGACCCTCTTAGAGGGACTTCCTTCGACGCGCAGAGCCCCTCCTCCCCGCCCAGAGCGTCGCAGAGGTCGAATTGACCAAAGAGGTTGAGGTCCGTCCCGGAGTGACGGGGGTGGGCCCTGCGACCCTTGAGCCTCCGTAGTCCTTAATCCGAACACGACGAGTCAACCGCGCTAGCGAGGGCCCCACCCCAACTGACGTCGTCTCGTAAGACCTAACATCCCAGCGCGAGATCGTCCCCTGGCCCGTGGGCTTACGGCGCAGGAAGTCCTGGTTGACGACCTCGCGAGAGTCGAGGATGGAAAGGAGAGGTCAAGACCTCCGAGGCCTGAGATCTGAGCCCCTAGGTCCGCTACTTCGAGCCACGCGCCTGACTGGCTAGGAAGCGGAGAGATTGGAGAAGCGAGCCGAGACGTGCTGAGGGGGTCCGTCCGAGGGGATGACAACGGAACAGGAGAGGTGACTACGGTGAACCGAGTAAGGCCAACGGGGTCGAGCCGTGGTCAAGAAAGGTGGTCGAGGACCGTGGCGTGCTCCAGTCTAGCCCCTGCCACGCCACCCCTTGCCTTCAACTTTTTCCTTGCCACTCGGGACGAGCGCGCGGGGATGGGACCCGAAACGCAGGAGGGAAGAAAGAGATGTCCTCGTAGAGGAGACCTGGGCCTCCACCCGCCGCCCTATCCCTCCTCAGCTTCTGGGCGACCGAAAGGTTGTGTCAAGGCCCTAGGATAGGGTAAGAGGGACCGTCTTTGGAGACGGGACGAGGACTGTAAAACCCTCGTCTCTGGGTCTCGAAGCCCTTTCCTTTCGATGAACGAAGAGACATGAACCCAACGAGGACAGAGGAGGATTTCGTCACTTCAACGAGTCAGCACAGGCTGAGACGCTAGCGTTCCTGACATCGGATGGTCCGAGAAGGTAAGTACCTTAAAAGGTCCGTTCTCATGGCCTCATCCAACGGTAAAGTAAGAGAACGAATGAAAAGGGTTAAAAGAAAGGAAGAAGGACTTCGACTGGACATTTAAGAACCTCCCACGGGGCGGGGTGTTCTTAGAGAGGTCAGGTCTACCACGGTAAGTGTCCCGTGTTTGGACAATCCTTAGAATTCGAGACAAGAACGACGGCTTTCCTACGAATTCCCATCAACTTACTTACTTTCCTGAACAGAGAAGTGATCTCTTTCGAGGAACTTCCACCCTGGTGTGATTCGAAGTATTCTCCGTATCTCCGACGAAGGTCCCTCGGATCGAAGGACGGACGTGGATCGTCTACGACTGTCAACAAACGACGACTGCTAGGCAGCTAATACGAGAGATTTTTAATAAAGAAGTAGACACTTTACCTTATTATTACTATTTTGTGTAGAGCCTCACAGGAACCCTCCGAGTGTACTAGCTACACCCCTTTTAGGTACACTTTGTGAATCGACACGAACCGACACCATTCCCCGCTTATACCCATCAATGTGAAGATAGGGACAGAGAGGTAGAGATAGTAGGTAGATAGATAGCGACATAGGGAGAGGAGGGGGAAGAAGAGACTTCTCGAACGACACAGATGTTTATACTATTTACCTGTTTCTTTCTTACTCTCCCTTGAACGGTCCCCTCATAAGACCCCCGTGGTCGGTTTTAAGGTAACAGGGACAACAGTCAGAAATAGTGTTTACTACTGAGTACACATACTTGGTGGTCCATAACGGACCGCTACGAGACACACGAGGGGTTTATACATTAAGATATGAGAGACACAGGATACCCCATTCATGATAATCTAGGGGTGAGACGGGACAAGTTTCAAGACTGTGTGTTAGGTACTCGAAATACTGTGCCCACCAACGGTCTATTACTATTGCCTTGTGTTCACTTGGTTTGACAGGAGTTAATAGTCTTTCGTTTCTGATAGGTTCACCCTTCCCCTTGGGTGAGTTATTAAATTGTGTACACGTGACTACCAGAAGACAATACAATCCCAGACTCGACCCAACAACAATACTTATCGGTTGAATCTTAATCCGTTTCACCCGTACCAACGAGGGGAAAATGTCTACACCTTTGTCCCAAAATCTCTCTACTCCACTAGATGAACCACAATTAACTGTCATCTCTATTTCAGCCACAACCTTGGTCTAGATAGACCAAGATTTGGAAGGTGGTCTGGGACGGGAAAACTTCCGTAAAGTCAATCCCCCGGTGACACTTGTGTTTTTTTGAACCAGGGACCGAAGGATGGTGAATATCACATCATTCCTTCCTTCCGTCCTTCGTTTATCTATTAGTGTGCACAGTATTCTCAAAATTCTATGATGTCGTCACACTCAACCTCTCGGTATCAAAAAAAAAATTAAAAATAAAATCCAAAACTGGTGTAGCACATCGTTCACCCTAGAGTCAAGGCGTTGGTCACTGACTTCGGCGTGGGGGACGCAACCTTCGTGTCTCAGGATCAGTGATCTGGTGGTCCCTTCAGCACCATTCCGTTAGGGTTCTTTCACTACAAATTCGTCTCAAGGACCAGTAAGATAAACAGGTAGTAGTTAAGATAGGGTTTGTTAAATTCAATGATCAAAAGAAAAGTGGGTCCTAGGTGTCTTTTATTTAAAATGTATCATAGAATCATATGGAGAGTGTGAGTGTACGTCCGTTGGTCGACTTTGCTAAAAATGTTTTAATGTGAACCCGAATGATCCTCGTTGCACACGGCCATAAAAGATAAGATAAAATAAAAGATCTTTCTGACCAACGGTAAACAATTAAACCAAGGACTAGGTGTAAAACACCGGGTAGAAACTTTTTGCAAAGTCGGTCAGAACGATCAGGGTAGAGGGGAGGGTCACTAGTCCCACCTTTCTTCGTTCTCTGATTAAGATCAATTACTTAGTACTTCCTAATAACGACGCCACCCCCCCCCACGAGACCCCTCCGATATAAGAATATATTGGTCGAGATCACCTTCCCTCCCCACCCCGTCTCTTTCTCCCTCTCTCCCTCTCTCCCCTCCCTTCTGAGATCCTCTCAGTGTCCTCCCTGTGTGGCCCGGCAGACGTCAGGTTACCAACACTACCACGATGTTCTCCCTCGGAAGAAGGAGAGTGAGGACATTTAACGACGTACTTCTTGGAGACCAGACTCTGGACTCGTGTCCACCCACCAGAACGACAAAGTGTCTGACGAAGGTGGGAGAAACTAGTTGTCCCTTCTCTGTTCTCGGGGACTCTCGACTACGACGTCTCAACGGGTCAGGAACTGGACTCTAACCTTGGGTCGTAAACTTGAGTGCAGATCCTAGTGGAACCGTAAAGGTCCACCCGTCACTCCACCCCGTCGTCTCAACAACCGGAAGAATGGACCATGGAAAAGAAGGGCCGTCAGTAGGGTTCCTACCAGGACACCGTCGGTCGTCTCCCGCAGTCGACGACGGTCGAAAGGTCCAGGGACCTGGTAAGTGGTAGAGGCCGACCTCTGGGGTCCCGAGAGAGGGAGTGGAGTCAGTTCCGTTTAATCGTGGTGGAGCGGGTAGACTGAACGAGACTTCAGTCTCATCCTCTTTCCAGTTGTAAGTGTAAACACTGAGACCCTTTTTAGTGTATTAGGAGAGACTTGGAGTCCGAAGAGTAGACATCTGAAACGAGTACGGTCTCCCGAGAACCCTATCTTCTGTCTTCCTCCAAGGTCGGGGCACAAAAGGTCAGAGATCCGGTTTCTCCTTCTCCGAGGGCTCCATTTCACACCCTGACAGTCCTCTCGACCTTGACCGGAAGTGAGACGAGGCAGGAAGACCCGGCCCGTGGGTCGTCCCTCGGGCCACCCACAGGACTTTCCTCGATTCGGAGTCTGTTCGCTAGACTGTTGGAGGAGGAGTAGTAAAGACAGGAAGTATTTGTAGTTTGAACAGAGGTGAAATCCCGGAAACGTGAACGTCGAAAAGGACAGACCTTACAAGAAAGGAAAAGAAAAACGTCCAGACAGAGGACGAATAGGAAGTCCGGAGTTTAGTTTTCGATAGAGGAATCTCTCCGACAGGGACCGGTGGGGTAGATTCTAACGACTGGTGGGAGAAACAGAGGTCCACTTTAATAGAACGATTGAATAATGGAACAAACAACGGTCAGAAAGTAGATCCTACATTCAAAGTATTCCTCGAAGTACACAGGGAAAATGGTGACCTAGTGGTCTGGAGTCGTGTCCCGAATTATATGTCTCAACAGGTCATTTATAAGCAACTCATTTGCATTCTTTACAACCTGTAGAGTCCACCACGATCACCATTTCTTGAACGGACGGTCACGTCCTCTACATTCAGCACACTAACACTGAATTAGGGACCCGACCCGTCTAGGGGACCTCCTCCCGTCCCGTTGGGTCATAAGAACGGACCTCTTAGGGTACTTGTCTCCTCGGACCACCCGACGTCAGGTATCCCAGTGTTTCTCAGTCTGTGCTGTCTTCGTTGAATAGTGTCGTGTCGTGTGTCGTGCACTCTACAACCACTTAAGACACGTAAACATTTCGGACCCGGTCTGCGAAGAAAGGTACGCATAGAGTGTACCTATCTCCTTTCGAGACAATCGAGGGTGACTTTCCTTCCCTTTTGCTGCATGTCTCTCTGAATCACTAAACAAGTTACAGTGTGTTGATGATTGATTCACCACCTCAGACTTGAGGCAACAAACAATCGACACGTCGAAACCCCTTTCATCAATTGGGGAGACTTAGAGTTAAAGAAACGGAGATTTGTTTCTACTGTTATGGTAACTAGAGTATGTGAAGACACTCCAAATTTGGTCTACTACATGTACCCCCAAAATATCTCAAACCCCGTGTAGACTACCGCACGACCTCGGTCGAGTACTCTCAGTCAACGTCCGTAGGTAAGGATCCAGGAGAAGGTCACTGTTGTACACCCAACGAACTTTAGTGTACCATCCTCATAAATGTGGTACCTTTAGTCGTTTGTGATATATACTCCCGAAAAAAAAAAAGAATTTCTCGGTCAACAATTCGTAAATGATCGTTTGAGGCGTGTGGGTCGTCTGCGATCGATAATAATAGACATTACGAAAGTAAAAATATCCCCGTTTTCAAGTACATTATGAACCCTTTAAAAATTTTTTACACACCCACTCAGTGACGGGTACGTTTACTGTTCCGTCGAAACACTCTCGTCTGCACTACCCCCGACCCACAGCCCCTCTGATCGCACGAGGAGCCCCTACTCCTGTTTGTGGAAACCCCTCACCCACCTTCTCACCGGCCTCACGCCGGTCGAGTCACGTTAACGACTGAGTGTCGACTTTTTATGGGGTCTCGACTCCCGCATCCCCACCTCCCCCGCCTACCGTCCTAAAGACAAGAGGTAGGAACACTTTTGGGTTGGTGACCCTACACGGAAACCTACAGTCAAGGTAATTTCCTGCCTAGTCTCCGCGACCGAACTTCGAGGTAGACACACAGGAGGGAGACATTACTGTACACTGACGTCCCTTGGGCTGAGTGACCCGAGCGGAACTCAGGACCGTAAGTCTATTTGTGAAACCATCGTTGTATCTCACTTTCCCTTTCATTAAAATAAAAATCACCTCAAAGACCTCTTTTGGGGTTCCCCTCATTATGTGGTGTTTTTACAAAAATTTTTAGGGGAAAAGAGTAGAGACACAGAGTCACAAAGTAGGAGGTCCATCGTTACAATACTTATAAAAGAGAAAGGGAGAATAAAGAAAAAAAAAAAAATAACGACTCTACTGAGGACACAAAAAAAAAAAAAAAAATTTAAAATTTTAGAAATTAAGAATGTACGCAAGGGTTTGTACTTGGGGGGAGGGTAGAGGGAGGGGTATTGTAGAGAGACCCAGTAGGGGTACGTGGTCGAGGTTCGTACGACATAGGACGTAGTCTGTATCTGACCACTAAGTTGGACGGACGGAGGGTAGACTTTTCATAGGTAGAGATCCCGTTTATACTATGTGTTAGGTAAGAAGAAGGATTATCGGTTAGTTAGGAGGAAAAGTTACCCCAAAAGTTAACCCATTTTGGAATCGGGCATCGTAGGTCATCTCCTCTCCTCTGGTCTTACCTTGTCTATCAGACGTGATCTTATCTTGTCTTGGTCTATACCAATGTACCTGACGCTGTCTTATCCTGTCCTCTTTTTTGTAGTTTCACGTAACGTGTTCAATTCTGATTTGCACCCCAGAAGGGACCCCCAGGTCCAAACTAGGGACCAGTCCTTTGATTCTAGGATAAACGACACCTCGTTGGTACGGGTGTACCCCGTTTATAACTCCGACGCTCGAGACCTCGGACGCACTCTACTTGCTCAGGTGCACGGTGTTGGTTTCTGGGACATACTGTGTTCCTTCTAGGGTGTACGGCGTTGCTTCTGGACTGTGTCTGTTTGTTTACTTATTTATTAAAAATTTTTGACGAAAAGTAATTTTAAAGTAAAATCAAACACACACGTACACACACACACACACACACACACGTGTACGTACGAGTCAACGAAGTCAGTACAAGTTGGCAAACACTGGGGTACCTGACATCGGGTGGTCCGAGGAGACACGTACCCTAAGAGGTCCGTTCTTATGGCCTCACCCAACGGTAAGGGAAGAGGTCCCCTAGAAGGGGTGGGTCCCTAGCTTGGGTCCAGAGGACGTAACGTCCACCAAAGAAATGGTGCCTCGGGGACCCTTTCGGGTACACACACACATACACATACACACATCAACGTTTCTTTGTCCATAAAAGACACACCCGACTCCAGTTTTTTCAAAGTTTCAGTAACAAAACCGTACAGAAGAGTTTCATATCCAAAAGTCAGAAACCTTTTGACTTTAGACAAAGGGTCGGAACGTCTAACCTAAGGTCACACTAACACCAAGAGAGCGATCACCATTTCTTGGGCGGACGGTTACGTCCTCTACATTCTCTGTGTCCAAACTAGGGACCCAGTCCTTCTAGGAGACCTCCTCCCGTACCGTTGGGTGAGGTCATGAGAACGGACCTCTTAGGGTACCTGTCTCCTCGGACGACCCAGTCTCAGGTACCCCAGCGTGTCTTAGTCTGTGGGGACTCCGCTATGTCGTATGTGCACGTTAAACACTTCACTTTCATCTCAACGTCAAAGCAACGAAGATAAAGATAACCATTCGTCACAGGACTTTCGGGCTAGTGGCACATGTCGGTACGTTCCGTCCCTACGAGTCGGGAAGTGGACCCCTACGTAGTAAGTACACCGGGCACGATACCTGGTGAAGGGGATGTCCACGCGGACACCATCGGGACGACCTCCACGTCCCTAGAGTCATAATCCCCTGATCATAAAACCCTCAGCTTTCCGGTTCGGACCCGTAGGTACAAAAACCCCCGGTTCAGAGGGTGTACGTCGGACCGAGACCAATGTCTCCGTGGAAAGAGTAGACAGCTGTGTCGATTCTCTCACGTAGGACTCTCGGTCGTCAAACTTGGGACGAAGGACTAAAGAATGGAAGGACTAAATAGGGTCTCGGTTCAAGGAACCAATTCCGTCGAGACCTGGGAGTAAGGACCTGCAGGAAAGGAGATCATGAAGGTTGGAAAGTATTCCTGAGTAAGGGACACAATTTATAGAGGACCGAATTTTATAGATTCCTTAAAAGAAATTAGACATTAGTTTGGGATTGACTCTCCCGTGGGTCAAGTCCAGTGTAATCAGGAAAAGTTTAATCTAGTTTAATCAAAGTATAAAGAAAAAAAAAAAAAAAGTTTGAAGTTTGAAAAATAAAACATAATCCCATAGTCAAGTTAAGTCAGTGAGTCAATGTAGACTGAGAAACGCTGGGGTACCTGACTTCGTGTGGTCCGGAGGGACAGGTAGTGGTTGAGGGTCTCATGTGAGTTTAAGTCCAGGTAGCTCAACCACTACGGTAGGTTGGTAGAGAAGGAGACACCAGTGGAAGAGGAGGACGGAAGTGAGAGAGGGTCGTAGTCCCAGAAAAGGTCACTCAGTCAAGAAGTGTAGTCCACCGGTTTCATAACCTCAAAGTCGGAGTCGTAGTCAGGAAGGTTACTTATAAGTCCTGACTAAATAAAATGCTAAGTGACCAAACTAGAGGAACGTCAGGCTCTTTGTGAGTTCTCAGAAGAGGTTGTGGTGTCAAGTTTTGTAGTCAAGAAGTTTCATGAATCGAAAGAAATACCAGGTTGAGAGTGTAGGTATGTACTGATGACCTTTTTGGTATCGAAACTGATCTGTCTGGAAACAACCGTTTCATTACAGAGAGAGACGAAAAATTATACGACAGATCCAACCAGTATCGAAAAGAAGCTTCCTTGTTCTCAGAAAATTAAAGTACCGACGTCAGTAGTAGACGTCACTAAAACCTCGGGTTCTTTTATTTCAGAGAGTGACAAAGGTAACAAAAGGGTAGATAAACGGTACTCCCCTATGGTACTAGAATCAAAAAACTTACAACTCAAAATTCGGTCGGAACTTCAGTCCGCATATGTACATTGGTGTGGGGTGAGGGTAGGTCCAACCGTGTATTGTGACTTATCTCAAGGTACACGATATGTCATCCAAGATCAACCAATAGGTAAAACTTATGTCCTCACACATGCACTGGAATAGATGGGTAATGAGTCTAACGTGTGTTTCCTTCTGGATCTTTGACTGAGTCTTCGTTCTTTTGAAAAAAATCTACAAATCCTCACTACTACTTGTCAAACGTAGAGGATAAAACAAAAAATTTAGACAACAATATTTGTTGTCGTTTTCTGTTGAGTACCGAAATAAAATACCATGAATTAGTCCTACACCCGACGGCAGATACCCCAGTGTTTCTCAGCCTGTACTGACTTCGCTGAATCGTCGTCGTCGTCTAGGCGAGATCGGTCTTAGACCTCCCCTCGCCTTCCGTAGTCCCCTCTCTCCTCACGAACCGAGACCCCTGGGGTGTCGGGGTGAAAGAGGATGAGACGGTCGGACCCTGCTGTCCGACGGGTGTGAGGAACCGAGTGCCGGGGAGGGAGTGTTGTTTTAGTGGGTTTGGAGACGAGACCGGTAGTATAGGGGAGAAGGGCTGAGACAGGAAGGAAGAGGGAGAACACTACTGTAACGGGAGGGGGCGTGTGCTATAAAGTCCTATTAGAGGGGTAAAGTTCTGTGAACTGTCAGTGTAGACGTTTTGGGGAAACCGGTACAGTCCATTGTATGAGTGTCCAAAACTCCTAATCCCACACCTGGCGAAATCCCCCGTAATAAGACAGGTGGTGTACGAACCAGGACTCCCTCGACCGGAACCGTGTGTTTCAACTACCGACCTCAGACTACGCTAAGAGGGTTTGTATGACCGACAAGTTCACCTTTGTGAACCGAACCCTACACGAGAATGACGAATCGTAGAAGGGCAAACCGGTGTTTGAGTCGGATGAAGGTTACGAACTGGTAGGGGAGGACGTTCGGGGTCTAGAAGTCCTTCCTCGACTCTGGTCTCTCTTACGTTAAGATGGAGGACCCTGAAGGGACCACCAGGTCACCGATTCTGAGGCTCGAGGGTTCCACCCACCGGTCCGAAGCTAGGGACGTCCCTTGATCGAGGGTGTATGGAGTTGATTTCTAGGGCGCACGTTGATTCTGGGTCACGTCGGTTTGTTCACTTATTCGTTCATAAAATTTTGTAAGATGGCGGTCCATAGACTGACACATGTATTAGTAATGACTCGGGAACGAGCCGAAGACGAACTCTACGATCCTTTTGACACCTTCTGCTCTGTCTATCGTACCTCAAACGTACGAGCACCCGTACAGTACTTTGTGTGGAAGTTCATTTGTTTGTTTGTTTTCCTCTCTCGATTTATATGTTTACGTATGTATTCTGTTATTTCCCATAACCATCTTAATACATATTTCTACTATCTTGTTAAATTATACTTTCTCGTCCCCAGTCGTTGGTAAAATAAATTTCTCGGTCTACTATTTATAAAGTCTAAAGGATGTGGTACAGACTTGATGAGTATAAAGGGTAGTGTCGTTTCCTTCAGTCTCTGATGAATTTATTCACATAGTTTTCAGGTTATTCTGGATAAGTACCTTTGTTTGGACTAGACCGGGTGTCTAACCTCGAACGACTGAGGACGCTATCTCCTCCTGATCCACCTTACCCTGTTAAAATCCATCTCATCAGTCCCTTCAGAAGAGACTCCTCCGCTATGAATTCGATTACAGGGTCACTACGTTTCTTCGACCGGAACTAACTTCGTTCTCACAAGATCCTACACCCTTATCGTTCTTATAGTGGAACTCCACGTTTAGTCGGAGACCCCTCGAATTCAGGTACGTTCGCTCCCTTTCCGACTGAGCCAGTTCTTTAACATTGTGTCCGTGCTTTCTCTAGAGTTTCCCTATTGAATCCTCTCAAATTACTTCTGTGTCTCCACCCCTGAACCACTTCCCTTCCTACCCCTGTGGCGGTTTCTGGACATGGACCATCTAACCATGGAGACCTTTACGTCGTCCCTAACGTCGGTGCCCCGTCCCCAGTGCGTCTCGCCCTTGTGCCCGGAGACGGTCCTCCAGAGGGTCCGATTGTAGGACTGGAGAGAGGGGCGAGGGTGCAATCTGGAGGACGGTCGCGTATGACAACCGACTCGGGTTGGTCTCCAGTTTCCAGTTCCCTCACTGTCTTAGTGATTTCCAGTCTACGGACCCTTTCTCTCGTCACTCTCTTCCCGTCTTTTACTGGATCTCCCTTTCTGTCCCTCATGGTTCGGGTGTCCCATTCCTCAACATCGTCATAATATTAAAGCTATCCCTACTTCACCGGTATTTGATGTTAATGGGTAGTTAAACTTAAAGTCTATTTGTTGTTTATACCCAGAGTACATTCATAGAAGTCCTACATGAATATGTTTTGGACATAACCACAAATAGACTTTAAGTTTAACTTGGTCCATAGTACATGTAAATAATAATAAAAAAATTAAAAATAAAAATGAAATAAAATGAAATGTAATGACATAACCAAAACGGTATGTAAATGTACTTAGGTGGTGCCCACATGTACGCTAGGGTTTGTACTTGTAAATAAACGTTTCGAACCGTTGGGATCAAACCTTTGGGGACTTCCTTGACCTTCCTTTCCTTATTGTTAGATTAAATCTTAAATTATTTATTTTATATAAATATTTTGGATCTTTTAAAATTACTGATATTTATTCAGGTCTCCTAAGTCCTTGTATATCTATTCAAGGTCCCCCTTAAAGTCTGTGTTACTCCCACGTTTCAGAGGTCGATGCCCCCTGTCGTCGGTTGCATCACCCGTCGGACCTGCCTTCGGGGGGCTGAACGGGTCTCCTTCGAACGGACGTGACACATAGTGGGAAAAGACAAATAGGTCCGGAAACAACGGGTGGCAGAGTAGGGTAGGAATAATGCAAAGGTACTCGTTTCGTCCAGCGTAATTAACAACAACGACGACGACGATTCAGTGAAGTCTGCACAGGTTGAGACACACTGGGGTATCTGTAGTCGGGTGGTCCGAGGGGGCACGGACCCTGAGAGGTCCGTTCTTGTGACCTCACCCAACGGTAAAGGAAGAGGTTACGTCCTTTCACTTTTCACTTTCACTTCAGTGACTCAGTACAGGTTGAGAGTCGCTGGAGTACCTGACGTCGGATGGTCCGAGGAGGCAGGTACCCTAAAAGGTCCGCTCATGACCTCACCCCACGGTAATACGTCAGGAATAAGTCTATGTCTTTGGTTTCGAGTCTCTGCCCTTCGTTAGATGGGTTCCAATGTGTCCCTCCGTCGTCTCCCTGGTTCCAATGTTGAGTCCAGACCCGCTGCGGTTTCGAGAAAGGGGAGTCAGAGTGACGAGGCACAGGAAGATCCGTAGGGCGTCCAGACAGATGGACACGACCCGCGAACGACGGCCGGACCCCCAGTCCTCGTCCTCCTTCGCAGAACGCCGGCACGACCGACCCGAGCCACGGACAGTATAGAAGCGACCTCCGCCCGTACTTCCACCGCCTGGGAGGACCGGAGGACCCAGGACTTCTTCCTCCGTCGCTACGACACGGCGTTCGCCGCCCGTATCCAGAGGTCCTCCTGGCACCTCGTTCGGTGCTCGACGTCCCGTGGACGTCGGTCCTCGCGTCGGTACACGCCCGCGACCCGCCCGTCGTCGCCCGTCGGCCCCCGTCACTTCGCGTCGAGGGTGACCTTCCTCAACACCCGTCTCTCCATTCCCAAGAGACCTCCGACGACCAACTTCTCCTTCCCCTACTTCGGGTCCTGCCACATGAATCGGAAATCTTTCCTCCCTTTCTAGTTCAGTCGTCTGTGGGGCCGGTAAGGGAGGGGCTGTTTGTCTACGAAGACCCCGACCTGCCCAGGTTGAAAGGGACGGACGCACAGACGTTTGACCCGCGTCTTCATTGGGGATGAAGGACCCGAACTCCTCCCGGCTTACTCTAGTCCTTAGTCTTTGTCCGAAAAACGGCTTACTTTTCGTGGTCTGTTTACGATAAAATAATCATAATAATAAGAGAAACGTCTCTTACGAAATCTCTTTCGGTCAAGTACGGATACCCGTAAAAAGAGAGGAGTCTCGGAAATCACGTATGAAGTCTGTAAGATTAGGTAGTTTATTTGTGTCAACATACTCCCACAAAGATAGTTCTCGGAGTAAATTTTCTACCCTTGGATTCCAGTGTGACTCTCAATGTACGTTGGGTGGCTCCCTAGTCAAGGTCGGTCTCACCCAGGGTTACAGGACGAAGATAATGATGCATACACATACGAGTCAGTACAGACTAAGAACACACTGGGGTACCTGACATCTGGTGGTCCCAGGAGACAGGTACCTTAAAAGGTCCGTTCTTATGACCTCACCCAACGGTACGGGAGGAGGTCCCCTAGAAGGGCTGGGTCCCTAGTTTGAATGTAGAGAATACAAAGGACGTAACCGTCCACCCAAGAAATGGTGATCGCGGTGGACCCTTCGGGTATGTCTTATTCATAAGTTGTTTATAATTGATGATTATAATAATCGAGTCTCAGACTATGAAACCGTACAAAATGTGTCACCTAAAGACACACTCTAGAGTGGTAATTTTTCTTCTAAACACCGGTTTCTTCTAATTTTTAGTGTTTTGATCTACTCTATCATTTAAAAAGGTTATCATTTATCTACCATAAAATATATAGTGATAATTTTATCATTTATAAAGTCCGAACCTTCCAGTATATTAGGGAGAACGTTTATAAGTCGAAGTATTTTGTCCGTATCTGTTATGTACATGTACCGATTAAACTCAGGTTATTTTGAGTTAAATGTTTGTGTCGTTCGACCGTCTTAACCGGACACCGAGAACAACCATCTGTGGACTAGAACTGGTAACCATTCCAGTGGAGATCAGATAATAGATATCTACACTCGATAATTATTGTCGGTGATAAATAATTTGTAGAGGATACACCGTACCTCGGATGATCTATGAAGATCTCTGATGGTGAAAAATTCCGAGTACCAGTAGAACATCCCATTCCTCCTAACTAGGTCAAACATGTGTACTCTTTTTACTCCGACCCTGTACGACAGTGTGCACTTCTCACTGAAACCCCCCGTCCAATAACATTTACAGAGACCCATAGTCATAGGTCTCACTATTCCCCACTTTTGTCTTGGGTGACGGAATCAGACAGGACTCTTAATTTACGCAAGTAGACGGTTTCGGAGACCTAGAGTACGAATAGGTTCCTGTTTCTGAACGTCCGTTCATTTTGAGGTAATACTCAGTTCCCAAATTGTTTGGGATAGGAAAGGGAATCCGAAGGGACTACCGAATCTGACATTTCTCAGACAGACGTTACGTCCTCTACGTCCAAGCTAGGGAGCCAGTCCTTCTAGGGGACCTCTTCCTTTACCGTTGGGTGAGGTCATAAGAACGGACCTCTTAGGGTACCTGTCTCCTCGGACCACCCGATGTCAGGTGTCCCAACGTTTGTCAGACTGTGCTGACTTACTGATTTGTTGTCGTCGTTAGCAAACGGAGTTCCTTTACTGAGACAAATGTGGAAGACCAGTGTCGTGAATGTAGCATGAACTGCCACTCGCACTGCCCGTGTCGCCCGTCGAGGGCTCGGGTCGGGTGCCGACGGACGCGGTCCTCCTTCCGGTGCACCAGGTCCCGGTGGCAGTGGCGGTACCGGTCGTCCTCGTCCCACTTGTCGGGGTCGGAGTGGTCTGTCGAGTCGTCAAGGCGGACCCTGTCGGAGCCGGCCCGACGGGTCTCGTCGGTCCGACCTCCCCTCCGCCAGTCCACCCACCGGGGCTGGAGACGGTCGGCGACTCAGTCGACGGCCCACCGTATCTACAATAGTTTAGCGTCCAGCCAGTCCATCGCCACCTCCATGGTCCGACTCAGGTCGTCCTCCGGGTCGTATTTCTCGGGTCACTGGTGGGAGACCCAGGGGTCACGATGGTGGGCCCGGCTCCTGAGGTCCGGTCTCTTCAGGAGGTCCTGGACGGCCCACTGGGACTCGTGCACCTCGGCCTTCCGCCGCCGCGACAGCGGGACCCGGACCTCGCAGTCCGGAACCGACGGGCGGACCGGCAGTCCCGAGTCCCGGACCCTAGGACAGACGTCGGTCACTCACCACAACTCGTCTGAGAGGTTCCTCGGGAGGCACTGCGTGGAGTCGTGGACGGGTCGCCGTGCGTCCAACCGGTCCTGTAACCCGTGGTGCCGCTGCCAGTCCCACCGCCACGAGGTCCTGTCCTCTTCGGCCGCGGGAACGAGACACGGGTCGCATCCGTGTGACTCGCGTTTGTCCGTCGCCCGCCCCCCCTGGTCCTGGTCGGGGTCCTTCCGGTCCTCCGGCGTCTGTCACCGGTGGTGCCGGCTCCCGGGCTCTCCTATTTCGTCGCTCCTGCGGTCGGTCGTCATCCAGTCTGAGCGCCGTCGTTCCCGGTCCCGTGGTGTGTCCTCCTGGACCCAGTCGTCGACCGATGTCGACCGACCCTACCCGAAACTCATCCGTTAGGTCCACCGGACGTCGTCCCGTTCCCGGAACGCCTCGGGGTCCATGGTCATAGAGGTGGACGTGTTTTCATTTAGCCCCCTTGGAGATAGTCCTCCCAACCTCCCAACGGACAAAGGGGTCCCCAGGACAGGATTTTTGAGAAGTTGACAATTGTCCGAGGGGGGTGGGAGGAATCGATGTCTCCACCCGTGTGGAGGGTTAACCACCCGGTTAGTCTCATTGGGTAGTGTTTAGATGTACTGGGTTCGACTCGGTTAGTCTCGGAAGGGTCCTGATAAGAGTGACTCAATACTCCTTTTCTTGGGCCTAATGACTCCTACACATAGACCCGACAAATACAGAACACTCCCGTTGACCATGTCCCCTGACTTTCTCAGTACCTCTCTCTTCGTGTCTACTTTCTCTTTTACGTGTTCTCTCTTTATCCCTCTCCACGACCCACACAATCAGTGAGTCAACACAGGTCAAGAAACGTTGGAGTACCTCATATATCGGGGTGGTCCGAGGAGACAGATGCCTTAAGAGGTCCGTTCTTATGACTTCACCCCTCGGTAAGGGAAGAGGTCCCCTAGAAGGACTGAGTCCCTAGCTTGGGTCCAGAGGGTGTAACGTCCGTCTAAGAAATGGTAGACTCGGTAGTTCCCTCAGGGTCCCTCTCCACGATAAAGTGAACTGAAGTATCAAAACCAGTCGAGTAATACACTGGGACCTGTAGGGAAGAAATATCTGGAGTCACAGAGGAGATATTAAATCTCCTACCTCTCTCACCTGGTCGACTAGACTCCTTTTAAAGAGGAGATAATATGAGAATAAATAAGTAAACTGTTTGTAAACAATTCGTCAACACGATCAGTAACCTCTTCGTCCTCACTTATTTTGTCTCCTCTTAAACACTGGAGTATCTCGAAGGAAACTTCGCACTGTCGTCTCCTTATCATTCCTCTCGACTCAAGACCTATACAAAACAACCTTTTTGGTTGTGCTGACCGTCTGACTAACCGACACCCACCCTCTCTCTCTTGCCTCCTCAGTCGTACTGTCCCTCCAAAACACGGACTGGTCGACTTTCGGGACTCCACTACAAAGGACTCTACCCTTTGGACACCAACTTTGTCCGAACTCACCTCCCCCGTCTCCCCTTTGACTCTGCGTCCAAGTCGGTAAACCGTCTTGACGTCACACACTAATTTTTGTGTCAGACCTTAAGTCTCTCTAGTCCGTCCTCTATCTTTCAACCCTCAGTACCTGACTATCTACCAGAAATTTCTACCCCTTCTACTTTAAGAAATTCTGGCGCACATCGGTCCTTCCTCTCTCGAGGCTCCTGTCTGGCAGCACCGTGAGGTCTCAAGTACCCGACCCTCCACTCCTCCCCTAACTCTCACTTCCTCTGACTCTTGGTCCGGTTCACCCCGAACCCTTCGGTCCAGTCACTTCACAAAGTTCTTCTTCCCTCACTAGGTCACACGGTTCACGACGACCACCCAGTTCTTTCTACTCCCGACTCGTTACTGGTAACCTAAATCGGTGGACCTCCAGTGACCACTGCACCTGTTCCCGTCGAACCTCCGTACAACCCGGTCTTGGATCGATCTCACCTGAGTACCCTCTGACCTGTCTCTTCTTGCACTCTGTATTCACGTCTGTCGTCAAGGTCCAGTAAACACGTCATTACCACGACTCTTTAACATATCATCGACTACACCCTTTACCCTGGTTCAAGTAAATTCAATCTCTTTCAGATCGTACAACCATCTACCTCCTAGGTTAGTTCTCACCTCTGTCACTACTTCCCCTCCTAGGGACCTCATTATAGGAAGTCACCCACCGTCCCGTACCTTCGATCCCGACCAGAATCTTTCCTCGTCCCCTGAAAGTAGGAGTCATCATCCATCCTACCGTCTCCTTTACCCATGTCCACTACTACTTACCTGTCCGTTCCACATCACGTGTACATAGTCGTAGTAGGCTAGGTGTGTCTTGTCTCGTTATCAATTCACACACTGGAGGTCTGACGAACCCAAGTTTAGGGGTGAAGTGGTGAGTGGTAGACACACTGGAACCCGTTCAAAGAAAGATGGTCGGAGTCAAAAGAGTAGACATTTTACCATGTTGTCTTCACCATGGAGTGTCCCAGCAAAACACAGACCGTGTGTCGTTCATGGTGCAGTCGGTACTAGATAGTACTCTCGTAGTTAAAGTGGTCATATCCCTGAACCAGAGAGAACTAGTGACTATGTGCGGTTCATGGGTCTTATCACAGACTACATATCACCCATGAGGCATTTATAAACATCTGACAATGTACAAACAAAGACAAACAAGTCCCATCGTCCTTCGGTCTAGTCGTAACTACCACTCTTACGACCTTCTCTACTACCTTTAAACTGCTACCTGTTCTTCCACATTTTATAAACAGGTCCTCTCAGTCACTCATTTACTTGATCCCTTCAATATATGTACGACCCGTCGTAACTCCTGGGTGAACTCCTATCCCTACTACTTAATGCCAGAAGGGTCGGGGACTACCGTAAAATTAAACCTTGATTCGAAAGATAACATATTAAGTATAAGTCTTGTACTATCGACAATTTTACTATCGATTATTAAATTTACTATAACCTTACCTTTTGGTCAAGATTCAGTATAACACATGGTACCACACGTAACTTACAACATTTCCTATTCCTCAGTCAACGGTAAGTGACCCACAAATGAGACTCGGTTCGTACTACCGTTCGTCATTCACGCGTAAAAGAGTAAATCAAGAGTGTTGCCAGAGTGTCTGTAATAATAATGAGGGTAAAGTGTCGAATCCTTTCACTCTGAATTTCTCCACTTCTAAAGGGGCTCCAGTGTGATGGCCCCTTGTCGTCTCGAACTCTGGATCCGAGTATGGGTAGTCCGAACAACTGACACAAGAACGGACACCGGGGGTCACAGGTTTCAGGGGTCTGGATGGACCAGGACTACTCCACAAGTTCACAGGGGGACCCCCCGGAGTACGAAGGACTTGCCGTCGTCTACACCCGTCCGTCCGAGTCCGTCGCTACCGTCCACCTCCCCTTCACCCCCCTTAACGCAGGAGGTCCTGAACCCTTTAGGACAGTGAAGACGAAAAGACGGGAATTAGTTCACGAGGACTACCGGAACAGGGCGGGACGAACCCAGGTGGAGGGTCCCCCAACCCGTTCGACGGAGTAGGAGAAGACCGGGCTTCCTCGACGACCTTCCATACCCTCCTCCCTTTACCAGAAAATGTTCGTTGTGATGATTTGGACTATCGTCCTTCCATCTTAATCAGGGTAAAGTGTCTGCTCCTTTGACTCCGAGTCCCCTCGTTACGTCGAGTAACCACCACCACAACCCCTATCTGGAGTCGAGTCGAAGAGGAAAGGGAGGGTGACTTGTCAATACACGGGGGTCTCCTCGAACCAGGGATCGAGAATCGCCCACCTTTGGGTGTCCTCTGGTGACCTGGAGACGACACTAAGAAAGACTAGCAGTCACCGAGACCTGGGAGAGAGCGAGGGAAGGACAGAAATAAGGTTGCACCTGGACCGAAACTTAGTGTCGAGACAGGGTGGCGGTGGGGGGTGGGGGTGGGTTGGTCGACACACTGAAACCCGTTCACTGGAGTGGAGAGACAGAGTCAAAGGAGGAGAATTGTCTCTCACGAATATTCTTGTCAATCGTAAATAACTCGTGAACGATTCCTACTCCGTTTGAGGATTCATCGAAGATAAGTACGGGTGTCTTAACGAAGAGGGTCGTTACGACAATAAAGGTAAGAAGTCAAGTCTTTTAACTAGGTCTCTGAATTCAGGGAGTTAGGTCGGTGAATCGATCATTATCGATCTCGGTGTCAAATATCAGTCATCAGAACGAGGTCTTAAAGGACCAGTCGGGGACCCGGGATGACCACTCCTCCCTTCTTAAGTGTTCTAAGTGTGACTGGAACCCTACGTAGGCCGGGACCGTTCTCGTCCGTGAGTTGTACTCAAGGGACACACCCCCGAGATGACGTCAGTGACGGGACGTCCATGTGAAGGTCCGAAAGGACTTTCGGTTAGAGAGGAACCTTTCGTCTGTGGGGAGGGGACGGGGAGTGGGCTGGACCCCAGAGACACGGGTAGTGACGGTCGTCCTAGTAGACGGGGTCCTCCGGAGAGGACTCGGGGGTCACGGGGTGGGACGTCCTGTCTGACCACGTCCCCCGTGTGGATCCGCTGTAACGTCTGAGGTACAGTAAAGGGAAGATTCCTGTAGCCGACCCAGGGAACGAGTCCGGACTCCCTCCCGCAGGGTGCCGAGTCTATTCCCTTCACTGTAAGAGTATCAGTACGTCAACCCTACTCTGTGGACGTCGGGAGTCTCCCGGCTTGTGGGACGGGCCTAGTGTCGGACCCTTCGGTCCGGTGGTAGTTCAGACGGTTCCTGACCCCTGGGTCTCATCTAGTTCTCGTCCTTTACGTCCGTGGACGTTCCGTTCGTCGTCCCACTTGGGTTACCTTTCGCCACTCGACGGTGCACCTCTGGGAAGCTCTTCGCATCGAAGATGAGACGAGGGACTTGTCACAACTTCGGGGAACTTTTACTCCGGATTGTAATGGTCTCACCGATCAAAAAGGTTTCTTCGGTGAGTAAGGGTAAAAATACCTTTCAGGGGGTCAAATTTTCGATCGAAAAATTTTTTTTACGTTCTGGCACACGTCCGGTTAGAACCATCCAGACACCCGGGCACACTCCCAGCGACCTGGTGTTCGAGACGTCCTTTGGAGTCGTCTGGCCACGTCCCCCGACAGAACGACAAAGAGACGACGTCCCCGAGACCCGACCTCCGGCATTTGGACGTGACTCTACGGTCGACACGGAGAATCACACGACACACTGGAACCCTTTCTGTGACAGGGAGAGACTTGAAATTATATAAGACGATACTTCTCTTGTGATCATGGTTGAAGAATCCCAACTCTTAAGTTAGACTATTACATACATGTCCCAGGCCATTGTTATATATTTGAAAGGTCCGGACAAGGAAAGTTGGACCCGATTGTCGAACCGGACTCACTCGGGGTCCGAAGAGTCTAGTCTAACATGTCCGGAGACGCTACGGGTGACCTGGTCTCGGGACCGAACCCGGAGTAGTGTTTCCTTTGAAGTCTAGGAACACCACCAACCTTCCCTCTCAGAACCCTTCTGTGACAGTAAACAAATCAAGAGTGTGACCGTAGTTCCTCGACTAACTAATTCTTCGTACAACCAGTAGAAAGGTCCCGGAGATCACCTACGTATTTTAGACCCTCCTACCCTCGTTTCCCTCCCTTCCTCGTCTTATATAAAAACCGAAAAAAGTCGTTTACATCCGTCATTTAAGACGGATATATTCACGACCAGACTCAAGTCCGGGTGTTGTAGGTCTTCCTCACAGACTTAGTAGTTTTTATCTTACTTGAAACAACTCCCCTTAAAGACCCATCTCCTAAGTCTCGGTATTCTGTCTTGTCTTTCTCCTTCACCATTCAGAAGTCTAGATCTTAGTATTAGTCTTCAGGTATCTGATAGTCTCAGTAACTCCAAATATCGAACACCCATATCTTACAACGGTGGTAGGTAGGGCAACCGAACTCTTCCATCTCTCCACCGATCTAAGAATAGTTCAGTCGACAAGATCGGTTCTCTTTGCTACACTCAGTGTATGTATTAATTTTCTAAAAATTATCAGTATGTTTTGACTTTAATTATTTTATAAAATAGGTTGGATGATGGAGGGTTCATAATAGGAAAGTTGTACATTAGTTATATTTTTTCAAAACTCCTGGACCTACTCCAGGTGGTTTCCTAGGGACACGTAGGACCGAAGACAACCATACTACCATTTAAAATACACAGTTGAACCAACCCGGTGTCATAGGTCTATAAACCAGTTTATAATAAGGTCCAGAAAGACACTTTCACAAAGGTCTACTCTAAAATGTAAATTTAGTTACCTCAAACTTATTTCGTCTAACGAGGTAGAGTACACCACCCGGAGTAGATTAGTCAACTTCCGGACGTTCCTTGTTTTCTGACTGTGGGGGACTGAGGGAAATCTGAACTTGACTTTGAGAAAGGTATATATGCGTAGAACAACCAAGGACTCTTGGGGCTTGTTATGTCGACCCAACCCCTCGGGGTCCTCTCGACTCTCTCTTTCCCCTCCTCCCTCTAGGTCCCACCGATGGAGGGATACCCCAGTGGTTCCTGACCTATGCGGGGACCTGATTTCAAAGGTCGAGGTCCAGTCGTAGACAGGAACTCGGGGTCCCGACCTTCCACGAAGAGGCACCGACCAGGATAGCGGGCAGTGGTGGTCCCAGGTACGAAAGAGAACACCAAAGGTATTCGCTGGTAGACGAGTGTGGAACGTTGATTTGGAAGATGACTTTAGAGGAGGGTACTCGATCAAATACACAAATGGTAGAGAAAACCTCTGGGACTGATACTACGGGTAGAGAGTCTCTCCCTTTGGTTTCAGGTTTGTCTGTTCCTAGACGAATTCCAGCATGTCTACTACACCCACCTCGGTCCACAGGTTACGCCAAGTGACTTGAAGATGGGTCACTAAAAATAAGGGGAGGGGAGGTAAAGAGTAGTCCCAAAGGTAAGGAGACGGGTGTACTGAGACGAGAAGGTAAACTACGACTTTAGGCAGGTAAAGGAGGAGAGAGTGAGACGTAGAGTAGTGAAGGTGGACACCGGTACAAAGGGGTCACACTTTATTGGGGGGTAAGAGGTCACTACCGGAGGTAGGGGCACCATGGAGTTTGTTGTGACCGTACTTATAGGAGGGTATAATAGAGAAGTCCCTAGGTCCGCCATTAAGACGACGCTATATTCGGGTTCTTAATCTACCCGGTGTCCCTTACGGTTATCACCGAGAGGGACTAATGAGGGTTCCACGAACGGTCCTGCTGTTACTATCAAACGACAGAACGGTTGTCTTGTACTCCCAAAGACACAGAAGGGTAAAGTGGTAGTGAGTGGTAGATGAAGAGATCAAAAACGATCAGACTACCCACGTAATAACTCAGAACCAAATTGAGCGTGTGTAGACTAGTGTTCGCTAAACTCGTAGAGAAATCTTTGGACGACAGGTGAAAGTGTAGGGAAAAGTCTTACCGTATAAACATAGAAAGTGAGTTAAAAGAGTACTCACGGTACTGCCTTCCGGAGGTTTCAACCACCGGTCGGTAGAAAAGGGGACAAACACCCACTGTGCGGAAGGTAGTTCCTCACTTCAATAAAGGGAGGGTAACTTGGTTCGATTGGGACACTGGACTAAACTGGTTATCTTACGTAATTTTAACTGTAAAACCTGAGGGTTCGGGTCCGGAATTCCCCGGAACACCGAAGACGAAAGTGGAAGACTCTTCAGGCGACAGTACATGTCGTCAGGTCCGACTCGAGGACTCTTCGGTGTACTGGGAACTCCACAGGTTTCGATAGTACCTGTAAGGTCGAGGTCGTTTTGGGGGTCTCCTCACCGGGGTGGGTGTGGTACATGTCGTCTCTCTTTTGGTATGACGACTTGAGACTGATTTACGTCTTTACACAACGTAAAAATCCGGGACTTGAAACCCGACTAAACAATACATTGGTGACCATTCGGGACGATTCAAAAACAGAGAAAACTCAAGACCCATAAAGAACACTCAATGTCTACTCAATGACCATATAAAGATTACTGAGACATGGTGGAGACGGTAGGGGGAAGGAGGGTGTCATTCCACTCGTGTACCGACTGAGGAGGACCGGAACCAGGTCACGACGAAGGAGGCTCTTCAGGAGGGACTGGTGGGGTCGATTGTATCGGAGTCTCATCCAAACAGTGTGACCGGTCAAGTAAAAGAAGAATCGGATACAATACTGGGTCTCAGTGGAATAAACAAATGGACAGATGACGGACGGAGGTCCCTATGCAAGATACACCGATCCCTGTCATTTGATCGTATTTTATCCAAGATTTATTTATGACAACCTACTTATTTTCCTTCTTATTTACTTATTTCTTTATTCGGTTTTTTTTTGTTGGGACCCAGTTTCTCATTCTAACAAAACAGTATTAAAGATCGTATCTAAATAAATAGTTTATAAATGACTCGTGGATGGTACACGGTCTTTGACAAGATTCATAACCTGCATGTCGTGGCTTGTTTTCTTTTCAAACGTAAGAGTATCCAAATATAAGATCTCCCACTCTTTTAATTATTTTTTCTTTTATTATGTCGTAGGACTGATTTATGATTCTTTTGATATCGTTCCGTTCCCCAATTTTTCATTACCCCATTATAAATCTGGGCTACCACTTCCTTCGGAGAGACCCCTTCACTGTAAACTCGTCTCTGGACTTATTTCACTCCTTTGTCCGTATATAAACCCTCGTTTCACAAGATCCGTTGCCCTTCTCGTACACGTTTCCGGGACTCCGTCCTCTCGACCTCACACACCGACCTCACCTCACCTCTTCCCTCTCGTCATTCCTGTACTCCAGTTAAGACACTGTGGGGTTCAAGGTCTTACACCCCGAGACGTCGGTATTTTACCGATGGTTCCGTCTACTAAAGGTCCGGGTCCCAACTAATTGTAAGAAATAAAATGTCGTAAAATTTAGTCTTCATAAACTTTAGTGACAAGTAGACCACTATTCGGGGAACCCAAAGAGACACTTACTTGAAGAGGGGATGGGGAAGGATACCCTCCCGTGGGGGGTCAGGGTCACCCGACATTGACACTGATTTAGGACTTCCTTGGGGCATGTCCTTCCTGCCCTCGGAGAAGAAGGAGGAGGTACGGTGAAGGTCCCTTTCCAGGTACTGAGTGTGCATGACAAGGTTCTTGTTCATATCAGGGGTCCCATGCCGAGGGGTCGTCTCGACGAGACCCTTGGCGTAGGGGACCTCCTCCGCATCCTTCCGTCCGGCACTTAAAAGACCCGGGAGTCGACTCGACTGCAGACCGACGACTAACGTCTCTCTAAAGGACTCACGGACAACGCAGGTTTAACGTGACAAGGGCCCCCACCCCCCCACGGCTCTACAAGGGCGAACTTTGTACCTTCCTCGTGTAGGAAGTCCTGCCCGGGGTGGTCGGGGGTCGAGTTCCCTGCAATAGGAACAGACGTCTTCTCCTAATGCCCCAAAGGGACGGATGCTGTGACCTGAAAATGTTCCGGAACTAAAGAGAAACTGAAAAGAGAGAGGGGACCTTTTGCACCGGGAACGATTAGTGTGTGCGAATGGTGGACCCTACCCGCCACCCCCTCCGTTTTTCGCCGAGACCCTTATTCTTCCGCCGGGCACACCCTCCACGGACCGACCTCCTCGGTACCCGGTGGACAATCCCCCCTTGCCGGGTGTGAACCGGACTGGGACCTTGACGCCGGTGTGACTAAGTCTGATTAGTCCTTTTAGACTCTTTCGAACCCGTCTTTCCAGATCTTAAGGGGGAACACACGAGCCCTCGGGTCTCTTTGTCGTTTCTCCGAGGCGAGCCAGAGGTACAGGAGCCCTACAGTAGCCAGAGAGGGGGCAGAGGTCCCTGACTTTTATTTGGACCGAAGATCCATAGTCGTTCCGGCTATAAGTCTGTTTTTCCCGGGGGTGGTTCGTCTCGTGTGTGGTCGACCCTCGTCGACCTTGTCGACCTGCCCCTGTGCCGTCGGGGCCGGAGACCTTCCTTCCACTGGGGATTTCCGTCCTACGAGAGAGGTCTACTTGGAACGCAGCAGTCACTCCCTACGATCACCATAGAGGACGGGGACGACAAGTTCTGTTTACGGTAAGGCCTAACCGAATGATAACGACTTTGACCCGAAAGAACGTAGGATTGGTGTCTAGTTGAGTCTCTATTTCCTCGAATAAAGAGTCCGTCGTCTTGACCCTCCTTCACCGAGGGACTTGACACACCCTCTGCTCATCCATAGGATCTATTGTTCTGACACCTGGGTTCATCTGGTGACCTTCAGTGGGAACGAACGACACGTGACCTAGTGTCTCTTCTTAACGAACTAGTCGGACACCCCAGGGTCGTCGTCTCCTACCGTTTTGGGGACCCTCCCGGGTCGGGCTTCTGTCAAGGACTCCCCCCGAGTCTCCCAGGCTATACACGGCAATCGGTTCGACCTACCGTCACGACACTGCAACCGATTCACCTCCAGCCGGGTCAGACCCTTCCACGGGTCGACCTTCTACCAGACACGGGTTCATAAGTACCGGTTCGACTCGTCGTCCTGCGGGTAGTCCAAGTAGTCCTCAGGGCAGGCGTGGACGTTCCCTCGGGTCTCACTCCGTCCCAAGATGAGCTCCGGGTAATATGTCTACCCCTTTGACTCTTAGTCTTTCAGAAAGTGGGTTATACCTTGTGGACCCTCTCTACCTCCCCCTCGTGTTTGGGTCCTGCCAACTATGGGTTCTGGGAAGGTAGAAATGTGTGGGATCCGACTGGGAGTTCCTCGACTTTTACAGGGGAAAGCAAGTCACCAAAGATCCACCGTCCGTAATACTGTACGTTAACAGTGTCTCGTTACAGTAAATGGGGTTTTCGTTGGGAAAATCCCAACAAGAATAATAATAAGGGTAAAATATCTTCTCCTTTTACTCCGGGTCTCGTCAACCGAGTGGGTCGTAGTGTGTTGAACTTTTGTTGGACGAAACTAGTAATTTGTAGGGGGAACGAAACGTAAAGGACAGAGGAACCTCCGTCCGGACACAGAGGGGATGGGCCATGGTGGGGACGCGGACCTTGTGCCTTACACGAGTCGTTTGTGAACATTCCACTTACTTGGTTCCTTCCTTACTTACAGATAGAGGGGTCCAGGGACGACGGAGAGACGACAGTCGAGAAGGACGGCGAGTGAGAACAAAAGAGAGGGAAACAGGACGACCCCAGAGGCCCGGACCTCTGGGATGTAGCCGATTCTTGTAACTCGTCTAGGGAGAGAGACGTCGGGGACTTGACGCGCCACGTTAGTAGGCTCCGTCGGTCACCTCCCTCTTCCCGTCATCCTTCGTCCGGCTCCTTCTCCGAGTCGAACCTCCTCTCGGAACGATTTTCGACCGTAAGGCGGGTGGTGGCAGGAACCGAAGACAGAGGAGAGGTCCACTGGCCCGTGACTGCACGTGGGGATACAGGGACCACACCAGTCGACGAGGCAGAGGGGATCTCTACGACGGGCCGGGTCTCGCGAACCGGTTTGTTCAGTCTTCTACCATCCCCAGCCCGCCCCCCCCCCCCACCGGGTCTCTCTCCCCTTCCGGGAGTAGAAGCTCCGTTTGAAACCTTTCGTCGCCGGCTCAGTCGTGAAGGACTTTAGTGGATTCGTTAGTAGGGTCTCACAAACGATCTTCATAGTTAAGACCAGGGTGAGTCTTACTGGACAAGACCTTAACCCCTCACCTCCTCTCGCCCTTAAGACGGAGCCAAGGAACGGACGAGGACCAGGTGGGTGAGGAGCCCCGGAGACGACCTTATACGGACACCCCCTCTCGCCCTCAGGACGGGACCAGGGAACGGGCGGGGACCAGGTGGGTTCCCTGGCGGGGACCAGGTGGGTGACGAGCCCCGGAGACGACCTTATGCGGACGTCCTCTCTCGCCCTCAGGACGGGACCAGGGACCGGGCGGGTGACGAGTCCCGGAGACGACCTTATGCGGACGTGAGTGGTACAGAAACTGGTCGTTCACAGGCCTCCGCTTCCGCTAACTCAACCCCCCGCAGCTCTGACCCTCGTACTTCCGCATCCTCGTCGGCTGCCACGGGCCCTAGTAGTCCATGTCCCCCACGTGGGCGTCTGCCTACCGGACCCGGGCCGCCAGTCCCTGCTCCGGCTTTGTCTCTGTCTCTTTGTGTGCGCCCCACCTGCTCCGGCTTTGTCTCTGTCTCTCTGTGTGCGCCCCACCTGCTCCGGCTTTGTCTCTTTGGTGTGCGCTCCACCTGCTCTGGCTTTGTCTCTGTCTCTTTATGTGTGCTCCACCTCTGCCCTCCTTTCGCTCCCCGAGCCGCTCTCTACCCCTCTGCCCTTCTCTCGGTCTCTGCAGGCCTCTCCCTACGCGTCTCCCTGTCTCTTGTTCGCTTTGTTTACTCTTCCACTTAAATTTCCGTGTACCTCTCTTCACGTCGGTCTTTATCCGTGCGTCCGGCTTCCTCTCTGTGTGTCTGTTCTTCTCCTGGTGTGTCTCCCTCTGTCCTCTTACAAGGATCCAGTCGTTGCAAGGTCCCAGGGCGCGTCCAAATAGTCCCTCCTGCCCGTCCCCTTTAATAAGATCTTGTGAGGGAGAGGTGGAACTCACGCATAGTCTCAGTGGACCTCCCGACCACCGGGGTAGAGAGTTTCTCAACGACTCAGTCGTACACACCCCAAACAAAGCCGACCCCCGCCCACCTTCCGACCGCCACCGTTCTTAAACGTAAAGACTGTTCTAGGGTCTACTACGACTGCGACGACCAGGTGTAAAACTCTTAAAACTTTTACACGACCCTGGTGTATAACTCTTAGTGTTAAGATTTTGGAGTACGGGAGACGGACCAGGAAGAGTTTACCGGGTTTGTTCATCCATCTCTCGTCCCTACGACGACTTGTAGGATGTTACGTCTCGAAGTGTATTGTCTTAAGAGGCGGGGGTTGACAGGTATCACGACTCTTTGAGACGAAATTTCCCTTCGATCTCGAAACGGATGGCAATCTTAAAGACCATAGCAATAGACAGATGAGTCTAAAAGATGAAGAAGAATCAGGTATAAACCAGTAAAGACAAAAGGATCTTTTGAGAAATACAGTGGTGCCCAACGAAAAGGGTTTCCTCCGGGAGACCACACGAAACTTTTATAAATGACAAATACGTAAAGAATCTCTTTTTTTTTCATAATTTTTTTAGTATCAAGACTGTGAAAATACGTAAAACCTGTTCTTACTACTGTTAACACCGGGGGCACCTCGAGGGTCCTAGTTCCTTCTCTGACCACTTGGACACAACCCCCCCTACGACGGGAGGGTAGGGTCCTGGGACATTCCTGGGAGTGGTCGAGGCGGTCCTGCCCGTCTTTCTACTACTAGCACCGACACAACGACCGCTTGAGCCACTTCTTCCGCTGGTGGTGCCACTATTCGTCATGTCGGTCGTGGCCCCCGTGCAAGAGGTCCCCCACGTCGACGGGCGGCTAGGTGCGCCTGTCGGGGCTGAGGACGCCTCCCTCCTTCGTTCTCGTGGAGAAATGTGGGTCGGATGGCGGCGGACGGTGGGGGCTCGGACCCGGTGCACCCTCCCCCAGTCCTGACCGATTCTCACTGTTGATGTGAGAAAGTGTATGTCCAACTGACTCCAAGTCTCTCCCATCCAGTCGACGGGTTCCAGTGTATAAGTTAGTCGGAGAGACGAAGGGCTCGACGGGAGATGAGGTATGAGGTGTCCGGGTCCCGGGTTTGGGGACCTAGGAAGTTTATTAGGTACACCAAGAGGGTTATCAAGTAAACCAAACCCATCGGGAGTAAACTCACCCTCTCCCCGTGACCTTGGAGGTACAATTTAGAAGAGTAAGGAGGTTACTATCGATAGTGAAGGTTTTTATAATTGTATAAATATGTCTTATAAGTAATAATTTAAAATATTACTAATACATAGTCATGTATAATTTATATATTATATATACTATATATATATAGTATATATTATCTTTTGTACGTAGTCGATCTCCAGTTTATGTTGTGTTAATTACACACTCACGAGTCAACGATTCAGTACAGACTGAGAAACGTTGGGGTCTGATATCGGGTGGTCCGAGGAGACAGGTACCCTGGGAGGTCCGTTCTTTTGACCTCGTCCAACGGTAAAAGAAGAGGTCCCGTGGAGGGGTTGAGTCCCTAGCTTGGGTACAGAGGACGTGACGACCGTGTAAGAAATGGTGGTTCGGTGGTCCTTTCTGGTCGTGTTACTTATCCTAATGGTTGTTATTTCTATAAATACTATTAATAATGTTACTACCATGTGTTTGTGATGGTAATAATAAACATAGTAATAAGTAATCGTATTCTTAGTAATTGGCAAGTCGTTTCATTTATAAGGAAGGACACAATGTCTCTTCCTTAGGATTGAACCGCTTCAAAAACACTGAACGAGTCACAGGGGTTTTATGATTCTACACAAAACGTGAGTCCCGGTGCCTCAGTCATATGATTGTAAGAGGACGTTTCGCGGGACAGTGGTGCATGAGAGGTCACCTGTGTGGTCTGACAGTGACGTGGAGAATTACTTCCCGTCACGGGTCTCGACTGGTGTCGAGAGGTCCCGTCATTTCTTCCAGCTAACAGCGGAGAGACTGAGGCTTGAGGTGGATGGTAGTTACGATGCCTTAATAGAGGTTCGAGAGAGAGACGACTGAAGAGGTCCTTAATGAGATGAACGCCCATAAAGTATTACTATGAGAGGGGGAAGGCGGGAGGTCCGAAGTTTACATAGGAATTATTGGGTCTTAGCTTACGTGGAAGCAATTCAAGGGTTTCGTTCTTTTGCCTACATTTTAAAACGAGCTACGGCGGGGGACCACCACGGTGCGCCGTTATATCGTTATTCCGATGTCGCCGCGGTGGACATCCAGCAAAACAACTGTTTCTATTTCGTCGACCACCGAGTCTACCATTTCGCAGACGGACGTTACGCCCTCTGGACCCAAGCTAGGGACCCAACCCTTCTAGAGGACCTCTTCCTTTGCCGTTGGGTGAGGTCATGAGAACGGACCTTTTAGGGTGCCTGACTCCTCGGACCATCCGATGTCAGGTACCCCAGCGTTTCTCAGTCTGTGCTGACTCACTGAAGTGAAAGTCTGAATCCTCGCCTAGTTCCGGTCCCAACCCAATCTGGGGATTGTGAATCGGTTCACATGCAGAGTCAAGTCGAGTCAGTCAAGTCAGCGAGTCAGCACAGGCTGAGAAACGTTGGGGTACTTAGAGTCGTGCGGTTCCGGAGGGACAAGTAGTGGTTGAGGACCTCAAGTGAGTCTGAGTGCAGGTAGCTCAGTCACTACGGTAGGTCGGTAGAGTAGGAGACAGTAGGGGAAGAGGAGGACGGGAGTTAGGGAGGGTCGTAGTCTCAGAAAAGGTTACTCAGTTGAGAAGTGTACTCCACCGGTTTCATGACCTCAAAGTCGAAATCGTAGTAAGGAAGGTTTCTTTAGGGTCCCAACTAGAGGAAGTCTTACCTGACGAACCTAGAGGAACTTCAGGTTCCCTGAGCGTTCTCAGAAGAGGTTATGGTGTCAAGTTTTCGTAGTTAAGAAGCCACGAGTCGGAAGAAGTGTCAGGTTGAGAGTGTAGGTATGTACTGGTGTCCTTTTTGGTATCGGAACTGATGTGCCTGGAATCAGCCGTTTCATTACAGAGACGAAAACTTATATGATAGATCCAACCAGTATTGAAAAGAAAGTTCCTCATTCGCAGAAAGTTAAAGTACCGACGTTAGTGGTAGACGTCACTAAGACCTCGGGGGGTTTTATTTCAGACTGTGACAAAGGTGACAAAGGGGTAGATAAAGGGTACTTCACTACCCTGGTTTACGGTACTAGAAGCAAAAGACTTTCAACTCGAAATTCGGTTGAAAAAGTGAGAGGAGAAAGTGAAAGTAGTTCTCCGAAAAATCGAGGAGAAGTGAAAGACGGTATTCCCACCATATTAGACGTATAGACTCCAATAACTATAAAGAGGGCCGTTAGAACTAAGGTCGAACACGAAGAAGGTCAGGTCCCAAAGAGTACTACATAAGACGTATATTCAATTTGTTCGTCCCACTGTTATATGTCGGAACTGCATGAGGAAAAGGATAAACTTTGGTCAGACAACAAGGTACAGGTCAAGATTGACAACGAAGGACTGGACGTATGTCTAAAGAGTTCTCCGTCCATTCCACCAGACCATAAGGGTAGAGAACTTCTTAAAAGGTGTCAAATAACACTAGGTGTGTGAGTTTCCGAAACCGTATCAGTTATTTCGTCTTTATCTACAAAAAGACCTTGAGAGAAGGAAAAAGGTACTAGGTCGCCTACAACCGTTAAACTAGAGACCAAGGAGACGGAAAAGATTTTGGTCGAACTTGTAATCCTTAAAGTGTCAAGTGTATAACAACTTCGGACCGAACCTCTTAAAACTCGTAATGAAATGATCGTACACTCTACTCACGTTAACACGCCATCAAACTCGTAAGAAACCGTAACGGAGAGAAACCCTAATCTTACTTTTGACTGGAAAAGGTCAGGAAACCGGTGACGACTCAAAAGGTTTAAACGACCGTATGACTCACGTCGTGAAAGTGTCGTAGTAGAAAGTCCTAAACTTTATCGAGGTGACCTTAAGGTAGTGGAGGTGATCGAAACGAGCATCACTACGAAAGATTCCGGGTGAACTGAAGTGTAAGGTCCTACAGACCGAGATCTACTCACTAGTGTGGTAGCACTAATAGACCCAGCACTTCTAGAAAAAACATGTCAAGAAGACACATAAGAACGGTGAGGTGGACGGTAGTTACGACGTCTTAATAGAGGTTCGAGAGAGAGAGACGACTGAAGAGGTCCTTTAATGAGATGAACGTCCATAAAGTATTACTATGAGAGGGCGAAGACGGGAGGTCCGAAGTTTACATAGGAATTATTGGGTCTTAGGTTACGTGGAAGCAATTCAGGGGTTTCGTCCTTTTGCCTACATTTTAACACGAACTACGACGGGGGACCACCACGGTGCGCCGTTATAGGTTATTCCAATGTCGCCGCGGTGAACATCCAGCAAAACGACTGTTTCTATTTCGTCAAGGTCCGAATCCTCGCCTAGTTCCGGTCCCAACCCAATCTGGGGATTGTGAATCGGTTCACATGCAGATGGTGTCGGGAAAATAGTCACGTTATAGAAAACCTTCATTGTGTGAAGCGAAATAGTCTCTTGTCCATACGTAAAGAAAAGACAACTTATCTTTTAAACGACAAATAGGTTTCGATTCGAAAGTGGCACCTAAGATCTTATGTCATATGATAAAACTATGTTTATTTTATTTAATAAAATAAACAGGGATGTGGTACTGAATTTTCAATAGAAGTTCCTTACTTATTATTTACGAATTTCTATTAAGGGATCTTCTCTGGAATATTTTTAATTCCAAGAAGAAAGTGTGGTCGTGACAAACTATTGGATCTTTAATATCACATACCGTCTCAGGTCTGGGACCGACGAGGAGACCACGTCCCTTGGGACGTCCCTTTTTACCCCGGTGATCAAAAAGAGTCTCCGGTACCGAGACCGTTTCTCTGGCTGCCGTCACACACATTAATTTACCTCTTCCCGACCCCTCTCCCTTATAATTACTGAACCTACTTACTCCTCGGTTCTCGAAGGGACATCGACCCGGAGACCCACGGTCCGAAGGTCGGTTGGAGGGGTGTCGGTGAGTCCCCGGAACCGAGTCAAAGGCATCGGCCTCCCTCCAGACCGTCGAAGCGCTCTCTCCTCTGAGGGGGGTTGGTCCCCGAGAGCCCCCCTGAGTTCCCCGAAGTGGACGGGAAAGGACAAGGGAATCCTTAGGTACCTTTGTGTGTTGGTGTTCCAAAAGGGTCCCTGAGGTCCTGGTCGTTGAACGTTCCCGTCTCCGCCGTACGGGTCCTCCACTCCTCTTTCCCGAGACCTTAGTCTAATCTGAACAAGGGGGTGGAAGTAGGTAAGACGACGCAGAAGGAGCCGTTCATTGATCTGGAAAGACACGGAGTCCAGGAATAGACATTTGACTCTACGCCATCACGAACAGGAGCCCCAATGTCTGAGAGGGCCGATCAAGTCGACCATCTCGCACCTTCAGGACTAGGGTCGCAACACCCAAGCTCGGGGTGTAACCCGTCGACAAGAAGTTGTAAATCCGAAGGGAACACCGAGTCAACCGTTTCTTAGGCGGACGTTACACCCTCTGGACCCAAACTAAGGACCCAACCCTTTCTAGGGGACCTCTTCCCTTTCCGATGGGTGAAGTCATAAGACCGGACCTTTTAAGGTGCTTGACATGTCAGGTACCCCAGTGTTTCTCAGCCTGTGCTGACTTGTTGAAAGTGAAATCCCCCAATACCAACCCCCTTTTCCTAGATTAAAGATTCCAAGAATATTTTTACGAACCCATGGTCCATTCACGGGGTTTGTACGGTAACCGGTAATCACCGTAGGTCAGTGCTCTATGGTCGTCACCACCCTGTGAGTTCTTTGACGGAACTCATCACCAACAGTTTGACAAGGAATGTCGGGGGTCCCACGGTTCTCCACGGAGTCCGGTGACTACGTCGTACTCTCCCCTTCCGCCTCGACCGTCCTGCCACTGGGAAGAAAGAGGAGGAAAGAGTGAAGATACTCCAGGAAAGAAGGACTAAAGCGACTATATGTCTTCCTCGTCTAGAATTTCCTCCTATAATACCATCTTTACTTTACAAAGTCCAACTTTAGAGGTATCTTTTGGGATCTTTTTAGAGAAATTTCTGGAGTATTTGTGTCATCCGAGTTGGCACACACGTGTTGAGCTGCATTCTTAAGAGTCCATCCCTGAAGGGACGACCAGGACGCCAATTCTACGTTGATTTCTGGGACGTACGGTGTTGGTTTTGGGTCACGCCGGTTTACTTTATTTAGTTATTTCATTATTTATAAAATGTCTTCTGACTATGATTTTTTTATCTTAAGAATTCACCTCTCTCGGTCACTTGAACTAATTTCCTTTTCTTCTTTTCTGAGGTGCGTGTACGGACTCGGAAGTTTGGTGACATGACGATGGCCGACGCACCGTAACCCGTTGGATTACTTACAGAGACGAGGAACGAAAGAAGTTTCATGTCCATTTTTGTTAAGGATATATATTTTCGTGGTTTGTCCCGAAGATAATGAATTAATTAAATTATTTGTGAATTATGTCACGAATAAGATACGACTCTTGAGAGGAGTCATGAAACGATTGTAATTGAATAATTAGGAGTCTTGTCGAGGTGCTTCGTCACCACTACACCCCCAGACACACGGGTCAACAAGGTCGACAAACACTGGGGTACCTGACATCGGGCGGTCGGAGAAGACAGGTACGCTAAGAGGTCCGTTCTTATGACCTCACCGACGGCACGGGGAGAGGTCCCTCGTTTGGACACAGAAGACGTAGAGGACGCAACCGTCCGTCTAAGAAATGGTGACACGGTGGGCCGTCCCTACTTCATCATCATGTCAGTAGGTATAGAATACTTCTTTGACTCCGTGTTTCTCCAACACTATACGAGTTTATTCACTTTACTCAAACCTTAAAACGTGAGTCTTAGACCGAGAATGAAGTATTACGATGGTTATTTTGCTATTCTTGTCATTCTTGTCGTTATTATTGTTGAGAGGGCGTCTTTTACTCCCTAAGTCCTCTTATGTGTACAAAGATGAACGGACATCCCAGATTGAGTCGTCACCGGTGTCCTGACCTTTTCCAGTCAAAAGTAAGGTTAGGGTTTCTTTCCGTTACGGTTTCTTACGAGTTTGATGGTGTGTTAACGTGAGTAGAGTGTCCGATCATTGCATTACGAGTTTTAAGAGGTTCGGTCCGAAGTCGTTATGTTACTTGGCACTTTAAGGTCTACAAGTTCGACCAAAATCTTTTCCGTCTCCTTGGTCTCTAGTTTAACGGTTGTAGACGACCTAGTACTTTTTTCGTTCTCTCAAGGTCTTTTTGTAGATAAAGACGAAATAACTGATACGGTTTCGGAAACTCACACACCTAGTGTTATTTGACACCTTTTAAGAAGTTCTCTACCCTTATGGTCTGGTGGAATGGACGGAGAACTCTTTAGACATACGTCCAGTCCTTCGTTGTCAATCTTGACCTGTACCTTGTTGTCTGACGAAGGTTTATCCTTTTCCTCATGCAGTTCCGACATATCACAGTGGGACGAATAAATTGAAGATACGTCTTATGTAGTACTCTTTGCGACCTGACCTTCTTTGTGTTCGACCTTAGTTCTAACGACCCTCTTTATAGTTATTGGAGTCTATACGTGTACTGTGGTGGGAATACCGTCTTTCACTTCTTTTTGATTTCTCGGAGACCTACTTTCACTTTCTCCTCTCACTTTTTCAACCGAATTTCGAGTTGTAAGTCTTGTGCTTCTAGTACCGTAGACCAGGGTAGTGCAGTACCGTTTATCTACCCCTTTGTTACCTTTTTCACAGTCTGAAGTAAAAACCCCCGAGGTTTTAGTGACGTCTACCACTAAAGTCGGTACTTTAACTTTCTGCGAATGAGGAACCTTCCTTTCAATACTGGTTGGATCTGTCGTATAAGTTTTCGTCTCTGTAATGAAACAGTTGTTTCCAGGCAGATCAGTTCCGATACCAAAAAGGTCACCAGTACATACCTACACTCTCAACCTGACACTTCTTTCGACTCGTGGCTTCTTAACTACGAAAACTTGACACCACAACCTCTTCTTAGAACTCTCAGGGGACCTGAAGTCCCTCTAGGTTGGTCAGGTAGGATTTCCTCTAGTCAGGACCCACAAGTAACCTTCCTGACTACGACTTCGACTTTGAGGTTATGAAACCGGTGGACTACGTTTCTCGACTGAGTAAACTTTTCTGGGACTACGACCCTTTCTAACTCCCGTCCTCCTCTTCCCCTGCTGTCTCCTACTCTACCAACCTACCGTAGTGGTTGTGTTACCTGTACCCAAACCCACCTGAGGCCCTCAACCACTATCTGTCCCTCCGGACCACACAACGCCAAGTACCCCAGCGTTTCTCAACCTGTACTGACTCACTCACTTGACTTGACTACTAACCCAGACAAGGTGGGACTAAATTATGGTTGAACATAGTGGACTTATATAAACATCTAACAACATCTATCTCTAATTTGCTCTATACGTACTTCCACGGTCTTAATCTGGTTAAAAATTAAGTACTCTGTCATTTTGATATTGTTGTTATTTTCACCACTCGGGAGACGTAATTGGCGGACGGTCCATGAACGGTAGGAAGTACAGTAGGCAGGAGTCTTGTAGGGTAAAATGTCCAGTACCGGTTGTTTACCAATGACTCTCTCGTACAATTCATGGTCCTGAAAAGATCTACGGATCTTCTCGTTACCTCTTCTGTCTATACCAGGAACGGGAGTACCTCGAATGTAAGATCATTCTCTCTGTGGTTATTTGTTTACTTGTCCTAAAGGACGCCCCTCATCCCCCCCCGCTCAACAACAAACGACACAAATCAACGAGAAAACACTGGGGGCACTTGACATCAACCGGTCCGAGGGGACAGTCACCCTAAAGGGTCCGCTCTTAGGACCTCACCCAACGGTAAAGGAAGAGGTCCCACCCCCCACCAGAAGGGTTGGGTCCCTCACTTGGACGTGGAGGACGTGACCGTCGGTCGAGCAAATGGTGACTCGGTGGTCCCTTCGGGTGTCGGACTCCCCATCGATACCGATGTCCTTCATGAGTCCCACTACTCTCTCCCTCCACGACACACAGCCCGCCTCCGATGGAATCTATACCATGGTCTCTCCCAAAGAGACTCTTACACTGGAACTTCGGCTCTGGACTCCCATTCCTGAGTCTCTAGAGTCCCCTCTCGTAAGCCGTCTCTCCTTCGTCCACGTTTCCAGGACCCCCCACGTTTGCTCAAATCACACCGGCTCCTCGTCCGGTCACCCCGACCTCTCCTCGGGACTCCCCTGTCTCTATTCTCGACTACAACCCCACTACCCACCCCCGACAAGAGACCTCCAGGTCCGATTGAAAGTCTGATCTCAGAATGATCCACCCCCTCGGTACCTGTCCCCCTACCCCCGTCCCCGATAAGAGACCTCCAGGTCCGTTTGAAAGTCTGATCTCAGATTGATCCACCCCCTCCGTACCTGTCCCCCGACCCTCGCCCCGACAACGGACCTCCAGGTCCGTTTGGAAGTCTGATCTCAGATTGATGCACGCCCTCCGTACCTGTCGAAACGTCGTCCTCCTCTGACCGCTCTCGTAGTCCGTCCAAATTCGTTCAATGAGTTCGAGTCGCGTTCGTGACCCCAGACGAAGGTCGGGGAGTCTTGGTCGTCCACCCGTAGATGTGTAGGTCCGAGGGACACCCGGACCAGGCTCGCGGAGGTTCGGGGCCCTCCGGACCGTCACTGGACCGCTCCCGTGACCCGGCCCCGACCCTTTATCCTGCACGGTACTCGTGAGACCAGGGAGGACCCTGTCCGGCGGACCCCTCCCCTACCACACTCGTCCCCAACCCCCTCCCCCGGCGACAGTGTGTTTCAGAAATAACGTGTCTTTGAGGCCGACCGACGGGTTCCGACCCGGCCCTCGGTCTGACCGGAGGGGTCGTACGAGTCGCCAGGACGTCGGGTCGGAGGTGACGCTCGACCCGAAACAGGTGGTGAGGCTCGTGTCTCTTCAGAGACCCCACGCCCAGTCCGAGTCCCACTCCGTTCCCGGTACAGGAGAGTAATTTACCGTGGTAAAGGTGGCTCAACGAGTCCCGTTCTTGGAGGTGAAAAGGTTAGGTGAATCATTGACAGTGTTGAGATACGCTACCCGTGGTAATGACACGGGTAAAATGTCTAATCCTTTACCTCCGTGTGTCGAGTCTCCACCTCCTGACTGAGGTCGGGTCCACCAGACTCAGGTGACGGGTACGAAAGGTGAAAACGGGACGTGCCGGAGGATTCTGGACCGATTGCACGGTGAAGGAGGACCTTCGGAAGGGACGATACAGGGTTCGTTCTCCGTCATCACTCTCCTCAGACTGTTCGAGTTTAGGGTCGAGACGGGGGACACTCGACACAAGGGAGTACGAGACCTCGGGCACACGGTGTAAACCTCTTAACCACACGACGGTGCCTTCTAGGACACACTGTGTCGATTCCGGCCACCGAGTCTGCCATTTCGCAGACGGACGTCACGCCCTCTGGATTCAAGCTAGGGACCCAACCCTTATAGGGGACCTCTTCCTTTATCGTTGGGTGAGATCATGGGAACGGACCTTTTAGGTTACCTGTCTCTTCGGACCATCCGATGTCAGGTACACCAACGTTTCTCAACCTGTACTGAACTTACTGAATTTTTTCTGGGTTGTGTCGGTTTATTTTTATTTATTTATTATAAAAATTTTAGGACTTAAAATTTTTCATTCGTTAGACTCTTCATTAAAGTCGAAAGAAAATGGAATTAAAGGCTAACTGGGAATTGGCCGACACCAAAACTTTAGACCCCCATCCCACCCTGGGTTGAAGTGCTCGACACCCAAGTTTATGTTGAGACGGCCGAAAACCAACGTGTTTGTACCCGTTGAATAAGTCGGAACTCAACGGAGACAAAGTAGAAACTTTCCTCTTACTGGTGTTGTAGATGAAGTCGCCACGGAAACTTCTAATCGCTCAGTTATAAACGTATCGCGAAGGGCGCCACGGACCGTGAACCCTTCAAGAGTTCTCACTCACAATCCTCCGACCTGAGACTTTAGTCTACCTGATCTCAAGCTTGGAGTCGCGGGTTCGTCTCCCGTTGACGTACTGTAATTCTCTCGACGAATTAAAAGGGTCGGAGTCAAAAGGATGGACATTTTACCCCTATTTTTATAAGGGATCGGGACTCCCAGTCACACCTCTAAAGTACTCGATTATCCAATGATGTACAACCTGTGACTCCGACGTGAAGGTGACTCGTCCAGACCGACACGACTTTTGCACACGGAGGGTTTTAAGAAGAGACAGTCACGGAGCGAGTGGAGTCAGATCAGGACCGAGACGGAGGCACGAGTGTCTCGGGAAAGTCAAGTCAAGTCGAGTCAGTGAGTCAGTACAGACTGAGAAACACTGGGGTACTTAGCGTCGTGTGGTCCGGAGGGACAGGTAGTGGTCGAGGGTCTCAAATGGATTAGAGTACAGGTAGCTCAACCACTACGGTAGGCCGGTAGAGTAGGAGACAGTAGGGGAAGAGGAGGACGGGGACTAGGGAGGGTCGTAGTCCCAGAAAGGGTTACTCAGTTGAGAAGCGTACTCCACCGGTTTCGTAACCTCAAAGTGTGCCGGGAAATCTTGGCGTAATTATCATTGTGGTTCATCAATTATAAGTATTATAGACCCGAGATCTCGGTTTGATGGACCGGAGATTAGGACTCCTGTATCGACACACCGGAATCCGTCCAATGAAATGGACAGACACGGAGTCAAAGGATTAGATGTCTTACCCCTATTACCACCGTAGGTGGAGGATCCGAACGACCCTCCAAATTTATGTGATTATACACATCTCGTACTACTTGTCACGGACACCGTCCCAGTCGGACGATCCCGACAGGAGACAAGAGTGTCCTGGGAGCCCAGTACTATAGTCGTACTCGTCATGACCGTGTTACGAGTGACGGTCGAGGAACTCCGGGGTGTGACATGGTAGAAGGAGAGAGAGACCCGTCGTGGTCCGTGCCGTCCCTCGACACTAGTGGGGGTGCACCCTCTACCCCGCAGACACGCCGGTCACCCCGAGTGAGACAGGGTGTGGACGTCGACGGGGTCCTGCCCGCGAGTGGAGGGGTTCGACGGACGGTGTACGGGGAGAATGGAGCGTCGGAAACCGGTACCGTTTCGGGGGAGGGTCCTCTTCCTACTACAAGGTCCCGTGGCACAGGACCCGGGAGAAGGTGCAGTCGTTCCCGTGACAGAGACACAACCCTCGACCCGTCTCTCTTCTGTGAGTCGAACCCTCCCCTATCGGTCGAGGATGATGGTAGGGTGATGGGGCCCGTCCCCTCCCTGGACTGTGTGAGAGTCCTGGGAGTTGGCCTCCTACCTTGTAGCCGGGGACCTCGGGGCAGAGGCACCCCTGTACGTCCCCAGAGGTCCTTTTGTGTTAGACCGAAGTCGTAGGGCAAATCCTCAAAGTCCCTTTTTTCTGTCTTCGTAGTACTGCCCCGTAAACGAGATGAGTCTTAGAAGACCTTAACGTGTCAAGTGTACGTCTCGTAGGAAAGTCAAGGATTGTCGGGAAGACCCATTCACAATGAAAGTAGAAACAAATGTTCTGTCTTCCAGGAGAAACATTGACTTGCGCATGTCTCTCCTCTTTTTTTCTCCTTCCTTTAACTCCTGTCATCTTTGGCTCCCTTACAGACCAGGTACCTTAGTACTCCGTTTGACATAAAGAAGTTTTCGTCCCTACAGACGTCACCTATCTTGTTCCCCGACCACTTGCAGACAACATTTCCCCACCGACGACGACGACGATTCAACGAAGTCAGCGCAGACTGAGACACGCTGGGGTATCTACCGTCGGGTGGTCCGAGGCGACAGGGACCCTAAGAGGTCCGTTCTTGTGACCTCACCCAACGGTAAAGGAAGAGGTTACGCACTTTCACTTTTGACTTTCACTTCAGTGACTCAGCACAGGTTGAGGGTCACTGGGGTACCTGACGTCGGGTGATCCGAGGAAGCAGGTACCCTAAAAGGTCCGTTCTCCTGACCTCACCCCACGGTAGCGGAAGAGGTCATTTCCCGACCTCTCCGTGATTAAGTCCGAGACGTCCAGAGACAACGCCAGGCCGACGGTGCCTTCGTACCTTCGTCAGTGTCTCTACCGTCTGTGTGCACCTGTCCCGTCGTAAAGGTGCTTTAGGATAAGAGTTTCGCCCACCGTCGGCCTAAACCGGGGGCCCACCATCAAACAGTAGGGACGTGACTCTCGTGGGAGGACCTGGAACCAAGCGACGCCCAGGGACCTTGCACTGGAACGGAGAGTCTCGGGGGTATAGGAGTCGACTGGGGACTGTGTTATTACCTTCGACCATCCAGGAACACCCGTGACTACTCCGTCACTACCTCGACACCCGTCTCCCTGTAAAGCCAAGTCAAGTGTCGACGGACCGTGGACCTTCAGTGAGGTATTTGTGAACAGTCTACTATATATGTTGTGTGCCTCGGGTCACGGACCGTGGTTCATGCGAGGGACCTTGGCCCGGAAGAGTGACGCCCGACGGTCGTCGGAGGGACCTCCTCCTACCCAGACTGGGTAAGTTCCAAGGGGGCGACGGTCCTGACAGGGACCAATTTGTGAAAAACTATAAAAACAAAGGGGAAAAACGACAAAAAGTTTTAAAATATCGTACCAATAGATTTTGTTTTCAAAGATTGACCTATTATTTCTGTTAGGTTTCGATGAATTATTTCGGGAGATGATTTGTCAGGTACCCCAGTGTTCTCAGCCTGTACTGACTTCGCTGAATCGTGTATACTCTACGTGCGTCGGGTACCCACTTGTGTACACCAGGACTACAGTGTGTGGCGGTCGCCTAAGTGCCCGGTTTGGGTTCATGTTCATTCGGGTCTCGACCTTCTCCGTCGACCTCTATAGTCCACCGGGTCGAGAACCGGAAATCCACTATTTTATCATAAGGTGATTTCTCCGTGGGTTCCAGACTTTTTCACTGGGTGAATCTTCCATTCCCAACATGTTTGTCTCCCTCCTCCGGGACTCCTACTCAAATTCCCTCAATTCTATTACTCCAATTCACTCAATTCACCACTCTCAAATATTTTGACGAGTGGTATACCACTTCAGTTAATTACAGTCGACAATACCGGAAACAATAGAAGGGTGGGTTGGTACGGGAACCGTGATAAAGAATATTTACGTCGGAGACTGACTTAAAGAGTGAAGACCGAGATGCAATATGAGAGACGGAAGATCTCGTCCTCGACTTCCGTGTCTGAAACTCTAACTTGATCTTAAGTGAGGACCGAGACGGTAAGTCGACACACTGAACTCGGGTCACGGAGATGAAGAGACTCGAAGTCTCAAGAGTAGACGGTTTCCCTCGTCATCATGAAGGGACCTCTGGTTAAACCTACTACTGGACCCGGCACACACGTTGTCCGAGTCGTACCCCACACCCGGCCTCACTCAGGAACCAGTAAAGTAATCGTTCACATATGACCCCTGGATGGGATCGGGGACTCCTATACCTTCACCGGTTTTGTCCTTTTTTTTTTTTTTTTGGGAGGACAACCTTTTGAATGTACAACCCTTTAAAGTACACGATACCTTTTTTTTTTTTCTTTTATATCCTTTCTCTGTCTCACGTCTCCTCCTCGCGAAAAGATCTACCACATCAGTCTCTTCCGAAGAAGAGACCTCTCCACTGGAATCCTGTCTCAGACCTCTCTCACTACCTCACTCGGTAAGCCTACAGACCTCCTTCTCGGACAACCCGTCTCTCCCTCGCCTTCGCTAGTAGTAGTGGGTGTAGTGCCAGTAGGAGAAAGAGGTGAAGTTGTGGTGGTAGGTGTCGTCGGAGGAGGAGCGGAAGGAGGGGGAGAAGTAGTAGTGGGTGTAGCGGTAGTGGTCGGTGTTCGTGTCGCGTGTCGTGGGTCATCCGCCTCGGAGTCACGAACCCCTTGTCAGTATTTCCCTCGGCGTTCATGGTGACTCTGGGCGTCTCCTTACCCTCGGTCACCCGTTCTACTTCTTTCAGTTCGAACCTAACCTACAGACCCCAGGTGGAGGGAAGAGAAAAATTGACCGCCACACTGGAATTAGTTCAGTGAAAGAGAGGTACTCGTGACTGCCTGGTGAGAGATTCCGCCACACCTTCCGTACCCACAGCCCATGACCTCAGTTGGGAAATCCTGTCATCGTCTTTCACACACCCTGAGCTACGAAGCTCCCTGTCTTTGGCCCCCGTCCTTCATCCTCCTCGTCGTCCTCATCCATGACACACCCTCACCCACAAGAGTCCCCCTGGTGAGATGGCCCCTTGTCTTCGATCTTAATCCGTCCTTGTGATTACTCCATCTTCAATGTGTCTACGGTTTCGAATCTTTGTCCTCTTTGAGACTTTTGTTTTTTCAATTTTTTTCACTTTCACAATCTGTTAGTCAGCACAGGTTGAGAAACCCTGGGGTACCTGACATCGGATGGTCCGAGGAGACAGGTACCTTAAGAGGTCCGTTCTTATGACCTCACCCAACGGTAGGGGAAAAAAGGTCCCCTAGAAGGGTTAGGTCCCTAGCTTGGACCCAGAGGACTTGACATCCGTCTAAGAGATGGTAGACTCGTCTTTGAGACTTGTCTAGTTCTTTACTATGTCCCTCACCTACTACTCCTTTCGGTCGACCTTCGTTCTGTCTCTTCGTCCTTACTTCTTTTGTTGACTGAGGGCAAGTCACCGTCTCGGAGTTTCGGGTGTCAGATTCGGTGGACTGGGGTCCGAACCCCAGGTGGAGACGGTCTCATTTGAGGTGTGTACGTCTGGAGGTGAGGAGGACCTTTGTCCTCGACGGTGACCTTATGCGCAAAGAAGGGGGTTGTTATCCCCAATCTAGTGTTGGGGATTAAGGACTGGAGACCGGACCTCGAGTAGGGTGTCGGAGCCTCCCACTGCCCGGTCTTCGCCGGAGACAGTGACCCTCGTCTACAATCGTGGAAGAAGACGTCTGTGGTCGACTTTGGGGTCACCCCAGTATTAGACCTCCAGACTTCCGGTCGGATGTCTGCGAAATCAAACCCACGAGTCACTAAAGGACTCCGACCTTAACTTGCGGACCCAGATCCAAACGGCGTCAGGGGACGAAGGAGAGACAGATCTTGGGTCGTCCTCTAAAGGTAGAGACCGAGGAATCCGAGAACGAAACCCGGGTCTCAAAAAGACCCGTCTCGGCTCCGATAATATCTCCGTGAATGTACTGATTTCTTTTATTTACAGGTGCTTAAAGAAGAAGTTCTTTATTTCTAAAATAAACACCTGTGACTTCAAACTTAAAGTACAGTACAAGTGCTCAGTCTTTATATATATATATATATATATATAAATAAGAAAAGTTGGTAAATTTTTTACACTTTCGGTAATAAGACTCAAGTCCCTGACATGTCTTTGTCGGTGGTCGACCCAAACTGGGTCTCTGAGATTAACGATTGGGAACGGGACCTGATAGTGGAGACTGTGGAGACATGGGTCTGGACCATTTTCGAGTCTGTCCCTCTCCCTTCGTCACCCTAGCACACAAACATGTTACCCCGACAGTCAGAGTCCTCCCGGGGCGGAAGTCCGGTGACTAGTGGTGCGAGGTCCGGTGACTACGGGACCGGAACGGGTGGAATGGAAATTTCAGTTTGGTGGTGAACTCCCTGCCGAAAACACTACCCTTCTTCTTGTTCTACCACTGTTGCCTGTGCGGCCACTGTCGCAGTCTTTATTTGGACGTTTCTGTTCCGTAGAGTCTTCCGGTTCCGAACCGTCGAAACGTCGACTCCTAGACACCGTCCCCGAATCCGGGTGACCCTCCCCTGCGACAACCTCCGGTTGCTAACAAGACGTGACGCGAGCCGTTCGCTCGGCGGACACCTACGCTTTCGAGAAATAGGTGTCGAGGGACCCTGTAAATCTGAGACGACCTCGGTTTGGTTATAAATAGAAGGGTGAAGTTCCTGGGATCCTTCTCTCTAAACTAGTTCCTCCCCTCTTAGACTCTCGGCGGTTTCCGACCTCAGACACCTTGGGGATACGTAGTGATATTGACCCCGAGGACACTTCGGGACTCGCATAAACGAGTCAAGGATAAACAAAGGAGGACCCCACCCGTCGAATCGCGTGTTTCTACGTTGGGTCTCTACTTCGAGTGTGGTCGTCTCGGGTGGAGTGTCGGGGAACTTTGGAGGGACGGTGGAAGGTTCTTAGGTGTTACACAGGCCCCCCCTATAGTTGGGGTGCCTTCAGAGTCTCTGTCAGGAGTCCCCGTCCATAGAAGGGAAAGTTTATTCCTTAGACTCAGAGTCTCTTGTCGTCGTTGAACGAGTCCCGGTCTGGTACCAGACTTCTTCTTTACTGAAACTTGCGTCTATAAAGACCGAGACTCAAGTTATTTCGTGTCTCGGTTTACGGTTGTTTCCGCGAAAGTCGGGTGTGTAAACCCTTCTTCTCATAAGTTTACCGGTTCTTTGACCCTTTCTACCAGTCATAGTTACATTATCTCTTTGTGTCTACTTTTGTGCACAATTGTCTGTTCATTTTGCACTTTTCCGACTGTTATAGATTACCCCTACAACTCTTTGTGTCCGATAACCACCCTTTTATTTGAAAGACTTCCCCCTCAGCCCCTCGACCGTCATGCAAAGTTTTGAAATGCACACTTATGGGGAACTAGGTCAAGAACATGCAGATCCTTAAATAGAAGTCCCTTATTGACCCGAGAACATGTGTCTAATACATGGTCCTACAAGTAATGACTATTCTTGTTTTTTTTTCCCCCCCTAAAAATCATCCCTGTACAAATTTATTTAACACATAATAGTATATACATATTACTTCATGGGGAACGAACAAAATTTTTTTCTATTTTTTATTGTAGTTGACAATACAAACTGTGCCTTTATGTTGACTCTATGGAACATTTGATTTTTTTTTTTTTTTTCCGTTCAAAAACCGTAAAAGGACCACCAGGTCACCAATTCTTAGGTGGACGTGCCCTGTACACAAGGTAACGTCAGGTCCTTATAGGGTGTACGGCGCCCCGTTGACTCGTGGATTATCCACGAGTTATTTTCAACTAACTAACTTATTACCTTACTTACTTGGTGCACGAGTCCCAACGTGTCAAACATCACCGCCTTGGCCGTAAGCTTGGGTCAAAACAGACTAAGGTTTCCGTCTCGAGAATAGTGTGCTCTTGGGTCTATAAAATAGTAGGTTTGGATTCGAGAAAACTCTCGTTTTCTTCCTTGACCATTATTTGTGTGCCCTACTGTCCGCCTTCGGATCGGGTCGAGAGGGGTCGCCGAGACGGAGGAATCGAGGCCCCCCGGGTCGGGGCTCCGAGGGGACAACCTGAGGTAGGGTACCCAGGGGTCTCAGAGTGGGTCCCCACTTCTCCGACCGGGTCGGTCCCTACTTGAAGCCCAGGGCCCTCTTCTCCTCTTACCGCTTGTGCGTCTTTTCCTACTTGTGCCGGACAAGCCGTTTGGACGCTGCGTCTCTACACTTGTGGCACCACTGGCACCCGAAACCGGACTGTCGTCGTTCCCTTTCGGACCCCGCCCCCGGGTGACCCACACCCACACCGATGCGGGTCCGGGACGGAGACTCTCGGCCTTCGTCACCAAGTGACGGAGCCCCCCGCCAGGGCTCTCACTCCCCGCACCTCACGGGCCACATTGGCCAAGGAAAGGACCCCGAAGGTACACGGGGGTCGCAGGAAGGATTCGTAGTCCGGGCGGAGGGACGTTTGTGCAGTATAGTAAGGGTCCCAGGATCCCTGTTAGGTCTCTCTCTTTCTTTCGCTCTGTGCCTGTCTCAGTCTTTTGGACTCTCTTTCCGTTGACTGCCCTTGTCTCTCCATCCGCTTTCTCCCCTTGTCAATCTATAGGTCTCACCCCGTCTAAGCCTCTCGCTGTTTGTGTCTCTCTCCCCGTCTGTCTCCGTTTTCTCTCTGGGAGGGTTTACAACCTCATTTATAGATGGGTCACACGGGTAGAGTGTTTAGTCCTTCGTCGCGGGTCTCTCCCAATCACGAAACGGGTTCCGGTGTGTCCTTCAATCATCGTCTCAGTCTGGACACACACCCGGACGACTGAGAACCAATAAAAGTGCAATTGTACGTGACTTGCTCCACGACCCTCGGTAGACTCCGTCCCTAGTCCTCCCTTTCGCCCGTGATCCGTCCTTCCACTGTACAGGGGTGAGGTTCGGACTCTCCAAACGACCAGGAGCCGCATAGCTGGGGTCACGGTCCCGTTCTCCGACTGACACAATTCAGTAGAGGGACGGGAGGCTGAGGTCCGAGGGTCCGAAAACCAGAACTTTAAGGGAGACCTGAGTCAGGGGTTCTACATCGAGAGGACTTTCAGATCGCGGGTCAAGAGAAGGGTGGGGTTCGCTCCTAGAGACGCGGTGCATGAACTACCCGGGGTCCGAGACCTTAAGGAGGGCTTAGCACAGAGCTCGGGATAAAAGACGTAGTCAAGACTCGAGTCTAAAGAAGAAGGAGGTCGGGGACTTTGTCTTCGCCCCTTCAATCCTCACCGGTCACGTTAGATTTTGTGGAGTCGCTGGATGGAGGTAGATCGGTCCGGAGAAACGGAGACAAAACCTCTGACACTGTCGGACGACCCACCAGTGGGACGGAAGAACAAGGGAAAGATTTTAGACAAGACGGGTGGATATCGGACCTACCAGAAAATTTTTACACTTAGACTAGTAAACCGAGGGTCCGAATTTTAGAAAAAACCCCAGTCTGAGTCCTTATTTGGTATGTGTGGTCCCTTTATTTTATGTTTCAGGTCTTTATCTGGGGTGGTATTTACCCCTAAATCAGACACTATTTCAACCACGGGGTCGAACAACATCCTTTCTACTGGATAAGTCAGTTGCTACACTCTGTATGTCTAGTTACCTTAGATTATCTCGCAGGTCTTTATTTGGGTGTGAAGATGCCAGTTAACTAAAGACTATTTCCATGGTTGTGGTAAGTTGTCCCTTTCTTGTCAGAAAGTAGTTTACCAGAATTCTGCTGACCTGCGCACACACTCTCGAGTCAACGAGCCAGGACAGACTGAGAAATCTCTGGGGTACCTGATGTCGGGTGGTCCGAGGAGACAGGTTCCCTAAGAGGTCCGTTCTTATGACCTCACCCAACGGTAAAGGAAGAGGTCCCTTAGAAGGACTGGGTCCCTAGCTTGGGAGTAGAGGACGGAACCGTCCGTCTGAGATGGTGACTCGGTGGACCCTTCCGGGTTCTGTTGACCTATCGGTGTACGTTTTCCTACTTACACCTCGGGGGATGGAGAACCATGTGTGTTTTAAATTGACTTTTAACAAGTTTCTGGATTTGTATTCTTCTCGCTCTGGATATTTTAAAAATCTTCTTTTGTATCTCTATTTAAGAGTACCGGAGTCTAATCCGTGTATAAAGAATCTATACTGTACTTTTCGTGTTCGTTTGTTTTTATTTAACTGAAGTAATTTTAATTTTTACAAACACACAGTCCTTTTCCATAGCTCTGTTGAGCTACCAATAGACCTTGTTGTTTTTTACGACTGAGGTTTGGACATGGGGTTTCAACGTAGGAATGTGACGTGGGATTTCCTGTTCGAGGTTTATCTACTTTTCTACATTTGCATGTTTTATGTCTTTATGATCTTCTTTTGTACCCTGACGAGAAAGTATTGAGATATTACCCTTCCTTCTGGAAAGATTGACGTTAACTTTTAAATCTTCGGTGTACTCTTTTTTAACTGTTAAAGTGGAGTATTTTACAAAGATTTTTAAATACGTGTCTTCTTTCGTACTATTCGTTTCACTTTTTAGTCCTTTTTTTTTCAACATTGAGTATGAGTTTTATTCGTGATTAGAAAGTTATGTCTCTTTTATGATCTTTAGTTATTTTGGTTCTGGTCGTTAGTTCATAAATTTACATGTTTCACATATTTGTGTGTCAATTTGTTAAGTGTCCTCTCCTTTATGGTCCCAGAGTATACTTATATACTCCCAAAGTATACTTATATACTTTTCAAAAGTAGAATGGGGAATCATACTTTTCAAGAAGTTTTAATGAGGATTTCATTTACGTTTAATAAAAAGAGAATAGTCTAACCGTTTTTAGGTGGAACGACGTACCTTTGTCTACAAGAGTTTATAACATAAATAAAAAATAAAAAAACCGGCGTGGAATCTCCTACGTCCTAGTATCAAGGGACTAGACCCTAACTTGAGTCCGGTGGACATAACCCTCGTGTCAGAATTGGTGACTTAGTGGTCTCTTCAGGGAATATATAACATTCATCCCCTTACACACACGAGTCAACGAGTCAACACAGACTGAGAAACGCTGGGGTACCTGACGTCGGGTGGTCCGAGGAGACAGGTACCCCTAACGGGTCTGCTCTTATTACCTCACCCAACGGAGGACAACCAACCAAGGAGGAGGTCCATTAGAAGGGTTGGGTCCCTAGTTTGGGAACAGAGGATGAACCGTCCGTCTAAGAAAAGGTGACTTTCACTTTCAACGAGTTAACACAGGCTGAGAACGCTGGGATACCTGATATGTCAGATACCTTAAGAGGTCCAGTCTTATGACCTCACCCATCGGAAAGGGAAGAGGTCCCATAGAAGGGTTGGGACCCTAGTTTGGGTACAGAGGGTGTAACGTCCGTCTAAGAAATGGTCGACTCGGTGTTCCTTTCGGGTTCTTATGACCTCACCCATCGGATGGGAAGAGATCGTCTAGAAGGGCTGTGACCTTAGTTTGACCCCAAAGGACGTAACGTTCACCTAAGAAATGGTTGACTCAATAGTCCCTTCGACATAAGGTGACTTGGTGGGTCCTTTGGGTCTGAAGTAAAAATAGGGGATAGATGTTCACTTTTAACATCTTTAATTTCTCCATTTCGGAGTCCCTCCCCTGTCTCAGCGAGTTTCAGTGCGTCTTGGTACTACACTTTAGACCAAATAGACTCAGGTTACAGACCCGAACGAAGAGACCTGATTCGGCCCGAAACTTGGGGTTCAAAGACGAGACTGTCCAGTTCTTTGTGGTGTCAGTCTCGAAAAGATAAGAGTTCCCCAAAAGTATAGAGAAACTAGAACTTATCGAGAATGACCAGGGTAAAATGTCTACTCTTTTTAATTCCGGGTCTCTCCACTCCTTTGACTCAGTCTCTTACTGAAATACTGTACGGACGATGAGGTCGGGACTCGACTTCGAGGATACACTCATAAAAGGGTCTGGGTGTGTAAGTATTTCCTTTAGTCAGGACCTTCCTAAGTAACCTTCCTAACTACGACTTCAACTTTGAGGTTATGAAACCGGTGGACTACACTTCTTGACTGAGGAACCTTTTCTGGGACTACGACCCCTTCTAACTTCCGTCCTCCTCTTCCCGTGTTGTCTCCTACTCTACCAACCTACCGTAGTGACTGAGTTACCTGTACTCAAACTCATTTGAGGCCCTCAACCACTGCCTGTCCCTCCGGACCACACGACCTCAGGTACCCCAGCGTTTCTCAGCCTGTGCTGACTCGTTGACTTGACTTCACTTGACTGTGTAAGCATTGAGGGAAGTGTTTACAAGGATACAAGTGCACGGTACCCGAGGTTGTTCTAAATCGTAAAATTAATTTCCGTCTATAAATTTATCTTTCGAAAGATAGTGACGGTATTTATCGTTTGTTCTTAGTGGACAGTTGGGTATTTTTCTTTCTTTCATGGGTATTTTGATTTCTGTACTTTCGTTTCGTTGTAATAATGTAGACCGACCTATGGTGACGACCGAATTCAGAGACCCGGACTCTGAACGAGAAGGACAAAATTTTCCTACTAAACCTTTACAAGTCAAGTCAAGTCAAGTTAACGAGTCAGCACAGGCTGAGAAACGTTGGGGTACTTAGTGTCGTGTGGTCCGGAGGGACAGGTAGTGGTTGAGGGCCTCAAGTGAGTCTGAGTGCAGGTAGCTCAGTCACTACGGTAGGTCGGTAGAGTAGGAGACAGTAGGGGAAGAGGAGGACGGGGGTTAAGGAGGGTCGTAATCTCAGAAAAGGTTAATCAGTTGAGAAGTGTACTCCACCGGTTTCATAACCTCAAAGTCGAAATCGTAGTAAGGAAGGTTTCTTTAGGGTCCCGACTAGAGGAAGTCTTACCTGACCAACCTAGAGGAACGTCAGGTTCCCTGAGTGTTCTCAGAAGAGGTTGTGGTGTCAAGTTTTCGTAGTTAAGAAACCGTGAGTCGAAAGAAGTGTCAGGTTGAGAGCGTAGGTATGTACTGGTGACCTTTTTGGTATCGGAACTGATCTGCCTGGAAACAACCGATTCATTGTAGAGACGAAAACTTATATGATAGATCCAACCAGTATTGAAAAGAAGGTTCTCATTCGCAGAAAATTAAAGTACCGACGTCAGTGGTAGACGTCACTAAAACCTCGGGGGGTTTTATTTTAGACTGTGACAAAGGTGACAAAGGGGTAGATAAAGGGTACTTGACTACCCTGGTCTACGGATCTCTCTACAATTTCAAAAAGGGGTGGAATGACTCTGAAAGAGGGGTCGTATTCGTCGCAACTATTTCCTTATAAAAAGAGTGATAGTCTCAGTCACAATAAACTATGGAACAGGAGTCCGACGGGGTTTAATGGAGGACATGACTCCGGGGCACTTTACTCTTTGTGACTTGTCGCAAAGGACACCACACTCATACCTGGACTGAATTCCTTATTATGTTAATCACTAATAACTACCACCCACCGTAAGTGGGTCCCGGACTCGAGTCGTCCTTTCTAGGGTGTGGTGGACATTAGGGGTGGGGGACCCTCCGGTCCTACTGATGCCCGTGATGTAGACTGACCTTTGACCTTCCTGAATCCTCCCAGTGAGCGTTCCCTCGCCCTTCGACCCTGGGGTCGGGCCAAGGTAGACGACGTTTCGAGTTCAATTCACGGGCCCATGGAGTCCCAATAGGGAGGTATCTCCTTCCTCTAGGTCTCGGTCGGGTGGTTGTCCTTGTCGTCGTACTCTCCTTTCCGCTTCTACTTGGTCCTCGGCTTCAAGTGGTGCAGCGTGACACCCTTCTTTGACCTCTTTTCTCTCTCCACTCTCGGGCGGTCTCAGTCGGTCTGCCTACCTACCTGTGTAGGGATGTCTCCTTTTGACTTCCTTCATACGAGCCATAAGTGTCCCCGCGACTTCGCGAAGTCTAAAAAGGAGGGACATAAAAGACTCATTATATAACACAACGGGTTTTTCAAGTAAGGTAAAAAAGTACCAGACCTTTTTTGTTGGGGTTTGCTTGAAAAACCGGTTGGGTTATATTTCAAGGATATAGTCCACACTAGTCTTATTTGGTTATGTTACATGAACCCCTCACTTCTGGTTCCACTTGTGAGTCCCGTCGGTAAAGGGCCAGAGTGGTGTACGGGACGAACTTTTAGTCTTGGAGTATATTTGGGGTATAAGGAAAGTTTATGGAGGGAAGGGCTACTCTTCCGGGTCCGAATACGTTAATTTACAACATATGCAAAGCGTACATTAAACGTACGGGAAATGAATTTTGGGAAGTACAACCTATAAAAATGAATTTCAAGGTCGTAAAAGAGGGATTAGAGAAAAGTTCCGAACGAGTGTAGTCTCACTTATCCGTCGGACTTTTGGGAGACTGTCGTTTACGGGAGGGTACAGGGGGTAGAGAGTTGAGACCTGGTCGGGGACTCCCGGAGTCATGAGGGTAGAAAGGGCAGGTAGGGACACCTGTCGGAGGTCGTTCTTGATTGTGACTTGTGGGACGAAACAGGAGGATCGACTGACGGGGAAACGACCGTGAAGGACGATTGGCTCCTCTGTTTACCCAGTAGGACCTACCAGGGGTATAGACTTCGTCTTGGTAGAACCGAAGACCAAAAGTCAGAGTGTCGGTCCGAAACGAGTTTCTTACCTCTACTTTTCTGTGGTTTCCAAACGTTACCCCCGACTTTAGTTGACCCTTTTCTGGTTACGGACCGGGGGTACGGGTTGGAGGCTTTAGTCGTAGAGACGTCGACTCTGGGTTCGTATACAAAAAAGTGGAAAGGACCTCTGAGATTTGTGTGGGTACCGACTCTTATTGACAAAAAATGTCTGGACGGAGAACTCTTTGGATATACGTCCAGTCCTTCTTTGTCTTGACCTGTACCTTTTTGTCTAACCAAGGTTTATCCTTTTCCTCATACAGTTCCGACATACAACAGTGGGACGAATAAATTGAATATACGTCTCATGTAGTACTCTTTGCGACCCGACCTTCTTCGTGTTCGACCATAGTTCTAACGGCCCTCTTTATCGTTATTGGAGTCTATACGTCTACTGTGGTGGGAATACCGTCTTTCACTTCTCCTTGATTTTTCGGAGAACTACTTTTACTTTCTCCTCTCACTTTTACAACCGAATTTCGAGTTGTAAGTCTTTTGATTCTAGTACCGTAGACCAGGGTAGTGAAGTACCCTTTATCTACCCCTTTGCCACCTTTAACACAGTCTGAAATATAAAAACCCGAGGTTTTAGTGACGTCTACCACTAACGTCGGTACTTTAATTTTCTGCGAATGAGGAACCTTCCTTTCAATACTCGTTGGATCTANAAGTCTTTTGATTCTAGTACCGTAGACCAGGGTAGTGAAGTACCCTTTATCTACCCCTTTGTCACCTTTAACACAGTCTGAAATATAAAAACCCGAGGTTTTAGTGACGTCTACCACTAACGTCGGTACTTTAATTTTCTGCGAATGAGGAACCTTCCTTTCAATACTCGTTGGATCTATCGTATAAGTTTTCGTCTCTGTAATGAAACGGTTGTTTCCAGGCAGATCAGTTTCGATACCAAAAAGGTCATCAGTACATACCTACGCTCTCAACCTGACACTTCTTTCGACTCGCGACTTCTTAACTACGAAAACTTGACACCACAACCTCTTCTGAGAACACTCAGGGAACCTGACGTTCCTCTAGGTTGGTCAGGTAGGATTTCCTCTGGTCGGGACCCACAAGAAACCTTCCTGACTACGACTCCGACTTTGAGGTTATGAAACCGATGGACAGCACTTCTCAACTGAATAACCTTTTCTGGGACTACGACCCTCCCTAACCCCCGTCCTCCTCTTCCCCTACTGTCTCCTACTCTACCGACCTACCGTAGTGGCTGAGCTACTTGTACTCAAACCCACTTGAGACCCTCAACCACTACCTGTCCCTCCGGACCACACGACACTAAGTACCCCAACGTTTCTCAGTTTATGCTGACTCACTGACTTGCCTTGACTTTTAGTTTTCTAAACTCTTGGACTCTTATACCATCTCCCAATTCCAAAATTTTAGTCGAACACTCCATTCTGTACCCACATGAATTCAAAAGAGTGCTTTTATTGAAACTGATGGGTGTTCATATCTTGACTGAATGCACGTAGTTTGGGTGAGAGTCCTTCTGGTTACGTCAATCGAAAAGGAGGTAGTAGGGACATTTAGGAACTAAGAAACCGACTTATGGTCTATTTCTGCAGTCGGTCGTGTACCTCGGTACAACTTATAGTACAACAACGACAACCAAAGAATTTACGAATGTAAACCTAAGTGCACCTAATTAAATTATATACTTTGTAAAGGTGACATTGTTTTGGAATCTTTGGGGTGGAGAGTCTTAGAACCTTAGACTTTCATAAATCTTAGAACTTTATGTTCCTAAAAATTGTAGAAGTCTGATTCTCCAAACTTTTTTTACTTTAACTACAGTTTGGTAGTCTCTTAGGTAGAGAAACTAAGAGTACGGGACTGTTTACCGGTGAGTTGGAGACAGACTTGTCCAAGTCACTACCCCTCTAAAATGAACCGTCTCAGGTGAGGTGACGACCGGGTACACGGACCGACGTTCCGAAGAGTCTCCTGTAGTGTCGGTGTGTGGTCATGGAGGGTGACCCCAACCAAAATCTTCCTCTACAGTTCAGTACAGTGGGGAGACGAGAGTCGAGAGGAGACTGAGAGGACTGTCACGGACGGGACCAGAAGAATGGAATCGGGGAAGACGTGGGGTCGGACCGGTCAGAAACCCGACGAAGGGTGGAAACATGTCCGATAAGGAAGACAGACTCCACGAGAAGGGAGGACTCAGGTGTTTCAAGTGGGGTAGTGAAGACCCAGAGATGAGTTTACAGTGGTATAATCTGCCTACCGTGTTATGGCTGGTTGGATCTATTTTGTCGCGGGTGAGGAGACTGGAGACGGGGGAAGAAGACGAGCTAAAATAAAGTATTGTCTAGTGCGGTTGTATCATATATAAGGGAACGGAAAAGGAAATAACAAACATAGAGGGTGGTCTTACCTTCAAGGGGTCTCGTCCCTAAAACGACCCGAAACCCGAAACCCGTAGCGACCCAGGGGTCTCGGACCTGTTACCATCTGTGGGTTCTGTGTAGGGACCTACAACCCACTTCCTCCTCCTCTCCTCATCTTCTCCGTCTTCGGGGTCACGGTCCCTGCCCCTCGTGAGCGAGAATGGAGAACTCGACCGGCTCGTCCTACTCCAACCCCCGACACGGGCACTCCCACCGCCACGGGGGCTACGACCGGCTCATCCCCTATCTCTACTCCTTCGGGAAGGTCTACAAGGACGCTATAAGGAGGAGGAAGAACCTCCATCCCACCTCTAGGCAACCTCGGAGACGGAGGAGTCCCGTCAGAAACGAAATTTGTTTGGGTTTCTCTTCGGTAAGTCTTAAGGACCGGAACACCTCTTTGTGTGACGGACCCTACCCTCTCGATTCACTTGAAAGATCTTCCGTTAACCGTACCCTTAGTTTGTGAAGATTTTTACACGTTGGGAAGTCGAATTCGCAAGATGAGATTCTTCAACAGGATTTGATTATGAACTATAATTTATATTGAATTTACCTTTTGAAGTAAATTTATAGGTAGTTTTTTCCTAACCGATCTAATTCTGCTAGGACAAAGAGCTACCTTATGGTCTCGTCAATAATTTTTACCACTAAATCTATCCATAAATAAGTCTACTTTCTACGGGTAATATATTTCACTTTTCCATCCATTGTCGTGATGAATGAAGAAAATAAAATTTTTATATGTGTATAAAGTTCTTGTATACTCATAATTCTTTTCAGATCTTACTATATGTGTTTCAACGAAACCCCTGAAAGCACCCCTACCTTAATGCCTAAAAAAGGGGAGAAAATGAAAAATAAACATAAAAGACCCAATAAAAGGACCATGGAAACACCTCAAACCCTTTATTATATCAGTTTTTAACAATTAATATATTAATTTTCTATTACTACGACTGTGTTTAAATAACTCCACTTTTCTGTAGGTGATGTGAGTTAATCGATTATCCAATATTTTACGTACATATCGTACCAGTCACTAAAACAATTTTTATGTGTGTGTGTGTGTGCGTGTGTGTACGTGTGTGTGTATCTATTTACCAGATCTTATCATAAGTGAATTGAGAAGATCAGACAGAAACCCTCACTCCACGACTCGTGTAAAAACAAAAACAAATTCTCAAGAAAAAGAAAATAGACATGTTAATATTTTACAAATAATCACCTACTTTAATTCTTAATAGAAACACATTTTTAGTAAAAAAAAAAAATTCTTACATTCTGTGAAGTTGATAGAACCCCGAAATTAATGATTGTACTTCCCGGTAAAGAGGTCACCCACCACTCCTACACTAGACCCCAAATTTTCCTTCTGTTCCCGACCTTCGTCGACCTCTGTCTACGGTACGAACCAATAGGTCCCACTCTCCGGGTCAGTCCCTGGACACCCGAGGGAGCCTGGATCCCGAGGTTGGTCTGACTCGGAGTGTCCTCTGATTCTCGTCTTTCACAAGAAGAGCACGTGGGGGAAGGATCAAACCTACCTTTTGACTCCGGGTCTCACCCCGAACTCCTTGCATCCCTTTTGGTAATCTGGTAAGTCCATACTGGATTCAGTCTAGGGAAGACTAATATGTCACCTTCACTGTCTATCTAAGTTCCCTAATCTAGACTGTCTATCTCACGGGTTACTTGATACCTACCTCTAAGTACTGTAACATGTCCGCCGTCACTAGTTCTGGTAGGGGTTCTTTTTCTTTAAGCTTTCCGTTTTAGTAACGGACTCCTCCGGAATGTTTATCGACACTTTTCTTCTGTCAAGTCAAGTCAAGTCAAGTAAAGTCAACGAGTCAGCACAGACTACGAAACGCTGGGGTACTTAACGTCGTACGTCCGGAGGGACAGGTAGTGGTTGAGCGCCTCAAGTGAGTTTGAGTACAGGTAGTTCAGCCACTACGGTAGGTCGGTAGAGTAGGAGACAGCAGGGGAAGAGAAGGACGGGGGTTAGGGAGGGTCGTAGTCTCAGAAAAGGTTACTCAGTCAAGAAGTGTACTCCACCGGTTTCATAACCTCAAAGTCGAAATCGCAGTAAGGAAGGTTTCTTGTGGGTCCTGACTAGAGGAAATCTTACCTGACCAACCTAGAGGAACGTCAGGTTCCCTGAGAATTCTCAGAAGAGGTTGTGGTGTCAAGTCAAACTAAGGACCATCCCCGCCACCGACTCTCCTCGTTGGGATACAGGTTCCTCGCCACTGAGACGCCCACGTCCTCCCGACTCTCCTCGATGAGGTGCAAGTTCCAGTCCTCCCCGCCGGTACTCCTGTATGGGGAACAGGTTCCATTCCTCGTCGTCGACGCGAAACGACCTCGTCGACACTTCTCTATGAGGTACAGGTTCCATTCTCTTTGGGTTCATTCTACCATCTATAACGCTTTCCCGTAGTCTCCCGTCTGTGTGACTTTGGTATTAGTGTCTTTTCTTCTGTTCGATTTCCGTTTACTTTTTTCCTTTCTATATTCGTAGACTTACGTCTCAAGGTTTCTTATCGTTCCTCTCTATTCTTTCGGAAGGAGTCACTAGTTATGTTTCTTTGTCTCCTTTTATTATCCTACCCTTTCTGATCTAGAGAAGTCCTTTTAATTTCTACGGTTCCCTTGTAAAGTACGTTTCTACCTGTGTTATTTCCTGTCTTTATAATACCTGGATTGGAACGTTCTTTTCAATACTGGTTGGATCTATCGTATAAGTTTTCGTCTCTGTAATGAAACGACTGATTCCAGGTAGATCAGTTCCGATAGCAAAAAGGACACCAGTACATACCTACATTCTCAACCTGACACTTCTTCCGACTCTCGACTTCTTAACTACGAAAACTTGACACCACAACCTCTTCTGAGAACACTCAGGGAACCTGACGTTCCTCTAGGTTAGTCAGGTAAGACTTCCTCTAGTCGGGACCCTAAAGAAACCTTCCTTACTACGATTTCGACTTTGAAGTCATGAAACCGGTGGAGTACACTTCTCAACTGATTAACCTTTTCTGAGACTACGACCCTCCCCTAACCCCCGTCCTCCTCTTCCCCTGCTGTCTCCTACTCTACCGACCTACCGTAGTGCCTGAGCTACCTACAACTCAGACTCACTTGAGACCCTCAACCACTACCTGTCCCTCCGGACCGCATGACGTTAAGTACCCCAACGTTTCTCAGTCTGTGTTGACTCGCTGACTTGACTTAACTTGACTTGACTTGTCTTCGTCTTCTATAATTCTTCTCGACCGTTCTTATGTGTATTCTTGATATGTCTTTTATAGAAGTACTGGGTCTATTGGTACTACCACACTAGTGAGTGGACCTCAGTCTGTAGGATCTCAGACTTCAGTTCACCTGGAATCCTTCATAGTGATGTTTGGTTCGATCACCTCCACTGCCTTGAGGTCGACTCGATAAAGTCTAAGATTTTCCATTACGACACTTTCACGACATGAGTTATACGGACGTTTAAACCTTTTGAGTCGTCACCGGTATCCTGACCTTTTCCAGTCAAAAGTAAGGTTAGGGATTCTTTCCGTTACGGTTTCTTACGAGTTTGATGACGTGTTAACGTGAGTAGAGTGTACGATCATTTCATTACGAGTTTTAAGAGGTTCTGGCCGAAGTTGTTATGTACTTGGTTCTTGAGGGTCTACAAGTTCGACCTAAATCTTTTCCGTCCCCGTGGTCTCTAGTTTGACGGTTGTAGGTAACCTAGTATCTTTTTCGTTCTCTCAAGGTCTTTTTATAGATAAAGACGAAGTAACTGATACGGTTTCGGAAACTGACACACCTAGTGTTGTTTGACACCTTTTAAGAAGTTGTCTACCCTTATGGTCTCGTAGAATGCACGGAGGACTCTTTAGACATACACCCAGTTCTTCGTTGCCAATTTGACGTTGTTGCCTGACCAAGGTTTAACCCTTTCCTTGTGTAGTTCCGACATATAACAGTGGGACGAATAAATTATAGATACGTCTCATATAGTACGCTTTACGTCCCGACCCACTTCGTACTCGACCTTAGTTCTAACGACCCTCTTTATCGTTATTGGAGTCTATACGTCTACTATGGTGGAAATATCGTCTTTCACTTCTTCTTGATTTCTCGGAGAACTACTTTCACTTTCTCCTCTCACTTTTACAACCGAATTTCGAGTTGTAAGGTTTTTGATTCTAGTACCGTGGACCAGGGTAGTGAAGTACCGTTTATCTACCCCTTCGTTACCTTTGTCACAGTCTGAAATAAAACCCCCGAGGTTTTAGTGACGTCCACGACTGACGTAGGTACTTTAATTTTCTGCGGATGAGGAACCTTCCTTTCGATACTGATTGGATCTGTCGTATAATTTTTCGTCTCTGTAATGAAACGTTTGGTTCCAGGTAGACCAGTTCCGATACCAAAAAGGTCACCAGTACATACTTACACTCAACCTGGTATTTCTTTCGACTCAGGACTTCCTAATTACGAAAACATGACACCATAACCTCTTCTGAGAACTCTCAGGGAACCTGACGTCCCTCTAGGTTAGTCAGGTAGGATTTCCTTTAGTCAGGACCTATAAGAAACCTTCCTGACTACGACTTCGACTTTGAGGTTATGAAACCGGTTAACTACGTTTCTTGATTGAGTAAACTTTTCTGGGATTACGACCCTTTCTAACTTCCGTCCTCCTCTTCCCCTGCTGTCTCCTACTCTACCAACCTACCGTAGTGGTTGAGCTACCTGTACTCAAACTCGTTCGAGACTCTCAACCACTATCTGTCCCTTCGGACCATTAGACGTCAGGTACCCCAGAGTTTCTCAGTCTGTCCTAACTCGTTGACTTGACTTGACTTGACTCTCACCCCGACCCCAGACGTTGGTTACCTGTGTCTCAAGGTCTCCCATCCCTAGTCACGAAAAGGTTGTCTGAGTCGTGTTCGAGACGGACCCATCTACCAATTTTGTCTATGGGTCCAACGTTCCACCACTCACCACCCCGGTTGATGTCTTGGCATAGAGTTTCCACCTGAGTTTCGGGGGTTTGTACCACGGTCCCTCCTCGTGTCCGGAGTCCTATTCTGTTTGATTGTATTTTAGTACAGGGATAGACGATCTGGGAAGTAGGCAAGGGTAGAGTAAGTTTCATTTTTGATGTAGTTACCGGACACCCCAGGGTGTACGAGACAGGGGTCGGTCACGGGAGGACGGTGTGTTCGTTAGAGACACTGGGGTGGAGGTCGGTGTGATCGTAGGGCCGACGGAACTTGAGAGTCCCGAAACATGGACGACCGGGGAGACGATTCTTATGAGAAGGGTGTCTAAGGGGTCCTGGGAAGTGGAAGGGGGCACAAACGGGTTCTTACTGGAAGAATCACTCCAGAAGGGACTGCGTGTAAATTTATGACGAGAAAGGGAGGGGGTTGGGGGAGGGAACGCACGAAAGGTTACGAAACAAGAGGACAAGTAACGGTACAGGGACTGTCATGGACCGAGTACCATTCAAGAGATATTTAAACGACTTACTTCCTTTGTCTGTACTGACTACGGGTCGTTACTACGGAACTCGTTCAGTGAAATGAGGGACGACAAACGAAGTAATAGTACTTTAACTCTATTGTTATGGTAATTATTGTTCGTAATGGTAGATACGTACCTTCCGGATTGTTGGCCGAAATAGATGTACTAGAGTAAATTAGAGTTTTTGTTGGGAGTTTTTCTTGGGTCCACCCAAGACTGTAGTACAGATCAACCATCCACTTTGACTCAAAGTCTCTCCCCCTCACTGCACACGTTTGGTTGTCTCGACCATTCACCGTTTCGGTCCCAAGTTTCAGTTCAGACGAACTGGGGTTCGTGGGTCCAGCATATAGGAGCGACGACATATGTTTTTTGTGGTTCTGATTGACACGGTAGTCACAGGTCTACGAAGGACTCAGTGTGTCCACACTTCCCGACGATGACAGAGTCCTAGAAAACAGACGTCTGTTTCGAAATCGAACCGGTCGATGTGGGAGAGGAGGAACTGCTAGCACACCAAACGCGGAGGACGAGAAGACCAGGAAGGAAGGTCTGGGAAGTGGAGTCGTCTGGAAATCCCCGAATGACATGAGGGGACGGGTAGGTTACAAAAGAAAAAAGTTCCTCCGACCTCGAGTCCCTCTTCACCACCTTTGAACCCGTAACCCAGTAACCCTCTTCTTACCCCCCACCCCTAACGGACGTCGTACCTTAAGAACAAGTAGGAGAGGAACCTAGTTCGTACCCGAGGAGATACTTAAAGTGGTCCTCTTGAGTGAGAAGACACGGTCGTTACTTAACGTAGAGGCACCCGTGCCACACGTTCGGTAAAAAGGCGTGTCGTCGATCCTCTTTTCTCGTACTCCAGAAATCACCCTACATCGTCCACCCTGTCTTCGCAGGGGAAGAACACGTCAGTTAGTCCTCATGAAGGAGTCCAGGGTCGGATATGATCAGTAACCTGATTTTTTTTTCTGTGAGTTTTAAGGTAGGAAGATTGGGTTGAACAAGGATAATCCTCTCCCGAAGTCCGGACCCCTGTCCTTCAATCGACGTTCCGTCGACCTGTTAGGTATTGAGTTCGGATCCGATTGGAGTTGACAATAACAGTTCCCCTACAAACCCTTTCTGACCGATGCACACCATTACCTAGTCGTTATCCTACCCACTGGGGTTAGACGGTGAGTAAGTTTTGTGTAAATAACTCGTGGATGACACATGATAACTGGTAGTCGAACCCCATGTGTCACTTATTATATCCTGTTACAGGAACGAGGGTGCTTTCGTGGTAAGATCTCTCCTACTGACTGTTATTAGTTCTTTGTTTTGAAGGCCACAGTCCCTTGCAAATTAAAATTCCTTAGGAAGTACAACAAAAGACAAAGAGTCCCCGGAAGACAAGGAATAGTCAAGGACCTTTTGTCCTTACTCGTCTCGACGTGCGTCAAGAGTCCTGACTCCAGTACTGGAAAGTCATTGGAAAATGAAAAGATATCTTGATGAATCAGTACAAGGATAAAGGTTATGTGCCCAACAGAAGACCGCGACACTACTAACAATAAGGGGACCAATGACAACAATACCGGGGTACTGCTAACCGTAAGGGAACCAATGACAACAATACGTAAACGAAAGGCACCAAAACGAGTTGAAATATAAAAAGACGGATTTCGAAGGCACATATTGTTATATATTCGTGTGCGGTGGTACTAATTTCGTGGGAACAAGGTGATCTCTGAACCCAGGGGGTGCAGGAAGAAAAGAAGTAGAAGAAAAGTAGTTGAGGACAGGGGTCCAAGACCAGGTAGTTCTGGTTTTATTCACCGCGGGCTTGTCCCTGGACCTCATGAGGGAACCGTTCGACCACCTCACTGACACCTGGGTGACTCCAGCCATTCACACCCCATTGCCCTGTTTGCCGACCTGTCGGGGTGGCGAAAAGATGAAACGAAGTAGTAAATAAATTTCAAGTTCCTGAGAGCCAAAGCACAGTCACTTATCTCCGAACAGAGGTTTACCATTAACTTGTATTAGGGACCAAGGGACTACTTCCATCAAAACTAAATCTCTAAACCTTGGTCCAATTTGTCTTACAACTTACTCGACGTTCTACCCCTTTTTTATAAGGTTATTTAAAGACCGACAATACCCAGGAGTAATTTCGACATTAAAACGGTAAAGTTCCTTTAAGATCGGGGGGTTATAAACTGTTGTCCGTCTTGTGAACAATGTACTTATACTTAATCTACTACTTTGAAATGTTTTCCGGGTTAATCTTGTTGTATTTTATAAAGTCTTAAAAGGGTGGTCGTGACGAGACCAACGGGGTTCACGAGGAGGAGGAGAACGTTGCCCGCGGTTTGGCTTTCAGGAGAGTTGAGTTCCTGTTCTACTGAGACTATTACTGAGAAGACTCCGACTGTTATGAAAGGAACTACTGTTACTATTCGGAAATTGAACATGAGCATAAATACTCTTTTGTGATAGATGAGTAAGAGGAAGTGCTTCTTCCGAAAGACCTAACGACCGAAATATTAGAACTTAGAGACTCCGACTACTGAAAAGACGTAAAGGACAAAATTTTTTAGGAATACGAGTTCCGGTTTAATATGGAGTTATAGTTCTGTGACTAAAAAGAGTGTACGTTGTTTACTTTTTTCAACATTGATACATGTCGGGAGTAAGAAGGAAATGATTCCTTGAAAATTTATGATACCGTAGAAGACAGCCTTTAAAACAAGGAATACTAACCGTTGAAAACTATTTCCGAGAAGAATTCGGTCCTCGTATAGAAGTTACCTGTTACACCAAAGTTCTACATCGGGCACTAGTACGGTTAAGATTACGAGCTCGACCGCGAGGGGTTTTGGTTTAATGAAAACTTTACAATTGGTCATGTTCCGTCAAACTACGCCACTTTCGGGTTTATGTTACGGAAGGGAATAATGTACCTGTTAACTTTCTTCAACGGGAACTTCGAACCCTAGTTTAATGAGGAGTCCCTCTTGGATTTCCGTCGATGTGTTTTTATAAAGTTCCTGGATTACTTCGGATACGACAAAAAAAATCGATCTAACCTTCAACGATAAAGGGTATCACAATAACCTCTTCTTCGGTTTTCCGTTGATCCTTTTGGCGAACGAATACTCTTACGTTTAGTCTTTACAGTGTCTCGATAAAGAGGTTAGGCACTCTGACCCCGATAATAGCCGATAAACTTCCGAACAGCGTTAAATCCTGGTCTTTGAGTTTTTTACGTTTACAATCGACTTTGCTACCGAAGACGGAAATTCTTCCTCTTACTTTCTACAAAACGTACACCTCTATTTTGTGTAAAATTTTTCCTAACAGGATTTTTCGTGTGTGTTTTTTAATTTTGACAACTTTTTGGGGGTCTTTAAACGGAAGTAACGGTATTCCCCTATGTAACCCGGTCCCTTACAGTCAGATTTATACTACAACTTCCTTTCGGATAAAGCCCTTTGAGGTTCGACCCTTGAGGAGTCCAGGGGTAGTTGTTTTTGGTCCCCGTTTGAAGTAGAAAGGGGAGTTTGGGAGTTGTAGACCGTCACGACGGTAACTATATGGTCCGGATTTACTAAAAGAGGAAAAAGGAGTTCGTCAGGGAAAATCTTATGGATGGTCTGAAAAACCTGGGGATAGGGGTGTTTGGAAGTCAGAAAATGAACCGGTTAGATCAGACTGAAGATTTCCTTAATGAGAAGTGGGACCTCATTAACTAAGTCTAATATTCCCTCTTTAATTTTAGTACTACAGTAGAGTCTATAATACCGTTAAATTTTTCCCTCTATTTTAACGAGTTAATGAAGAAAATGGAATGTAAAGATAATTGAGGAGACTACTCATACACCTGTCTACCTAAACCGTCATGTCTAGTTTTTAATAGGAATACCTGTAGTTAATATAGACTTATATGGACTGGTTTATATTTATAGTTTTAATTACCGTTTTTAAAAAGACCAGAAGAACTATGACCTAGACTATAATGATAATAGAGGTTTGTAAATACCAGGTTTAGAGCCGGATAGGTCTCTTAAAGAACGGTCTAACGTCCTCAAAGAGTTTGGTTTCATGTTCTCCAAATAGTTTCACAGGTTTATGTAGGTACACTCCCTGGTCTTCCGGTCGGGTGTTGTACTACTGGAATACACTTTCTACGTGGGGAATTAAATTATCCTTCTATAAATGAATACGTTACTGTTCGAGTTTGTACATAAGGTGTAAAAAGGATCCCCGGTGACGAGTGAATTGTTTGTTACGTTAATAATTTTAATGAACCTTTCACTGTTCGGATAAACCCGTCTCGTCACCGGGGAATATTTTCTCTTTGATCTCCGACGACTCCTTGAATAGATATGTGTTAACTTTATCTTTGTATAACTCCTTAGAACAAGAGGAACCTTAAGAGGGTAAAAACATTATTTTTTCTTTAGATCGTTTACCGTAGAGAATTGTCTGGAATCTTTTCAATTACGTAGATACTTTGGATACCCACGTAATGTTGGTCCTTAAGGTAGTGGATGGTAATAAGGAGTTTTGACCGTATAATAATAATATCTAAATGTCCTAACGAAAAAATGATATGGAAATGTGTGAGATCTGACTCTTGCTAAACGGAAGAGAAAAGGAAAAGGATTAGTGTAACCCGGAGTATTTACTATAGTTACCTGACATAACGGAGTTCTTTACTAATTAAGAGGGTGGTACGCAGTTATAATACATCGGTTTCGGGAACTTGGACACCCTTTTGTTAAAGGACTGAAAGGATAATAAGTAATATACCTACTATATAACAAAAACCGAGGTAGACAAAATCTCTGAGTTGTATACAAACTATATCGAGTTGCTACGAACTTTCTGAGACCTAATTAATAACGGGGACTTTTTTAAGTTTGGAGATGTGGAATGGTAATGAGTCCTAGATAACAATTATCTATTGTATAATGAGGGGTTGATTGTGTTTAAGCATAACTATTTAATAGTTGGAACTTACTAAAAGTTTTTGAAAATCCACTATATTTGACCTAATCTGGGAGAAACCCGTAACGTTTAATAGTTGACTGATTAAATAAATTATGAAACTTTCCTCTAGGACTAAATTTATCGGGAGTAAGTGAAAGTGTTCTCTGTGCTCTCCTTAAGACAAATCGTGTTTTATTTAATGTTTTTGTTAAAGAATGCGCATAATCCGAACTTAACGGAAATTTCAACAAATTTGAGGGGAGAGAGGTAAGAGGGTGGTCTGAAGAACGGGTTGTTCTTGTGGGTCATATTACCTAGATATACCGTTTTGGTTATGTTATAACATTTCAATTTTTTTTATTTTATTTATTTTAGACTTTGTTTTATTGGTGAGATATGGGTAAAATCTCCCTGTTTCAGTACAGGATAGAAATAAATTAGTGAGATTATTAATAGTTACCCTCTTTATCTTGATTCTGAAACTAACCGAGGTTAGGGGTATTTTAACATAATGGATAATTACTTTGAGTTAAACTTTTACGTAATGTTTGAAGATGGTTAAAGGTTTATCGGAAGAATCTGATAAAGTAAAGTAATAGGAAGATTATTTAAACTTTAAAGAAGTTTTTGTGACTTAAATAATAGAGAGTGTAACAATGTAGTGTTGGATATGGAATTCGACTACAAAAGATATCTCTACCCTGATTTTTGAGATTTCGGAGTAAACCCACAGAGTTTTTTATATTTCAGAAAATATGATTTAAAGTAAGACGAGTTGTTTTACTTAATATACGAGAATAAGTCCAATAAGTGGATGTAGGAATGGGATAATTATCAAAGACTAAGAAGTATAAGTCAAAAACATAATTTTTAATATCTTTGAAGATGGTATTTAAGATTAGTTAGATAATAAGTTGTTGAAAAAGAACTTAGTGTTAGGTAATAATATATAATGAGTATAGGCTCGTGTAAGACCGGAAGAGCCAGGTTAGTGAGTACCATTACTTGTTTGACTATTTGAACAAAGAAAAGATGAGGGTTTCTTGTTGTACGAGATAATGTATTATTACGACCGAGGAATATGGTCTAAACCTTTTAAGGTATGACGGTACGATTTCTTTAGTAATTATTAACGAGATGAACATCTGGGGTTGTGGAAGCTGGGTAAAGTGTTCCATAGTTAGGATCTCTTAATGTTGGGTTACTTAATACCGTTTACCTACACTGAGTTACGGGACTCGAAAGAGGTAGAAGAAAAAATGTGCAGACACAACTATGTTTAAGAAGATATACCCGGTGTGGAAAAACTCCGCTTCGATGTGTTGAACAATATTGGGTGGACAATCGAACGAAACGTCATTACCCTTGTGGATCAAGGGATTTTTGTCTGTTACCAGGACGAATATAGAGATTGGTTAAGTTTTTTAAAAATATTAGAAAAAATTTAGTTTGTATAATATCCGTAAGGAATATTAGGTGTTAGTATTCTGTATCAACTTGCTCGTATAGTGTGTGACTTTGATGTCTATTTTTTTAAATTTTTCCCCCTTATGTGTCCTTGTTAAGATAGAAGGAATAGGTCTTGTCTGAAATGATCTAAGGTTGCTTTTCTGAGACTACGACCCTCTCTAACCCCCGTCCTCCTCTTCTCCTACTGTCTCCTGCTCTACCGACCTACCGTAGTGGCTGAGCTACCTGCACTCAAACTCACTTGAGACCATCAACCACTATCTGTCCCTCCGGACCGTACGACGTTAAGTACCCCAGTGTTTCTTAGCCTGTGCTGACTCGCTGACTTGACTTGACTTGCGTTCTATAAGAAATTAGGATATTGATAACAATTATCTCGAAATAAACAAAATTTGAAAAATTTGAATGGTGTTCCTCTATAGAACTGTTCTCACCTTTTTGTAAAACTCCTTAACTTCCTGTGAAGAGAAGGAGACGGGTAAACCATACTTCTACCCGATTGATTTGTTACCTTTAGACCCTTTAATTAGAATGTCCTTTTCCCCATACGAACATAAAGAGGTCTACCTAGGTTGCTTGAGTGGACCGAGGGAGAAGTCTTCTAGACGGGGTTCCCTCCGAGACCGTAAGTTTTACTTCTACTTTGGTTTTTTGGGCGTCTCCCTTCTTTAAGGTTATGTCCGGTACCGCCGATACTTTTAGAGGTTCTTCTGGTTTTGTAAGCCCAACGCTACTTTCACCACCTCTTTCATTTTGACCCGCTTCGTTACCTTCACTGACGTCTCACCCCTCCTCCTCGTCCATCTGAGCACTAGTCCAGTTGTCTGCTCTGTATACTCGACTACCGTACACTCGACTCTGGAGTTCCTAATTTTCCTCAGTTAGTATGCTTCTCAACACCCTTCTCCCTGACCCCGTTGTCCTTGTCGTTCACGTTTCCGGGACTCCACTCGCACACAGACCATACAACCCTTCGTCTTCCTTCTGGTCACTCCGACCTCCCCCGGACTACCTCTCCCTCTAATCCTCCTCCATCCTCTACCCCGTCTCCGACCCCATCGTCTTTCACCAGACCTAGTGTGTCTCCAGAACCCCGAGTGGCATTCTTAAAATCGAAGAGGAGACTCGGTCAACCCTCACCTCCGTCCCCTCTCAAACTCGTCTCCTCTCAGTCTTTTCCTATACTGAAGTAAAGATTTCTTAGGGAACGAACTGTCCAGTCGGAGGGGTGTCCTCTTTTGACTTCTCTAATTTTAAAGGACGTCGACTTTGGTAGTGGTTCTCGTTTTCTAGGTAGGGACCCGTAACCTTCACACTAATTATTGACTTGTGTACCCAAGTCCCCAGTTCAGAGGTAGTCAACGAAACACTGGAATCCAGTCACACCAAGAGTCGATCCCAACTAAGACGAAGGTTCCCTATGACCTGTTACAGACCTCTTTAAAAACTAACATCGTTGCCCCTACTTCCACCACCCCCACGATGACCATGGATTACCAGTCTCCAGCCCCTACGACGATTTGTAGAACATCATGTATTCAGTCGGGGGTGTTCTTTCTTAAAAGGGTAAATTCTACAGTTTATCACGGTTTCAATTCTTTGACCGAATCTATTTAGGGAATTAGAGGAACTTGAAGAAATTAGGTATTTTCATTATTAAGGGGACCACAATAGTTCTCTTAATTTCTTAACTAAATAAACGATATCTGTCTTATAAAAGTAAGGAAGGGTGGGGGTGAGGTTTAAGTTTACAACTTTGGCTTAGGGGTCAGACTACCACCACAATTCTCCATCACGAAACCCTCCACTGATCCAGTACTCCCACCTCGGGAGTAGTTACCCTAATCACGGGAATATTTTCTGGAGTGTCTTGAGGGAACGGTGAAGATGGTACACTGACGTGTCGGTCTACTGTCGGTCCGCCAGACACTTGTTCCTTTGTCCGGGGGTTGTCTACGATCTAGACGACCACGAAACTAGAACCTGAAACGTCGGAGGTCTTATCCCTCTATATTCATGAGTCGGACACCATAAAAACAACATCGTCGTACTTGTTGACTTTGTGGTAAATTTCGTTCCTGGTCGTTTGAAGAAGACGTCTTCCGGTCCGTCATTTATAAAAGCCGAAACCCCCGGTATACTACAGACAACATTGATGAGTTTAGACGGTACCATAGTACTTTCGTCGGGATCTATTATGCCTTTACTTATTCACACTGATTTGGAAATAAAAACCTGTGACTTCTAAAGTGTATAAGAAGTGTACAGTATTTTAGAAGACGAGCTAAATATGTTGATAAATTTTTGTATTCTCGATACGAATCGAGTGTCCGATCTACTTTTTGTCCACCGTCCGATCTAAACCACGTGGGTTCAAACGGTCGGGGACTCAAATTTATAAATTGTCCTTAGACTCGTGATCACTCCTGAGTCCTTTACACCCAATGATAATGCTTTCATGTTCTTTTACCGGGGACCTCAGACCTTGACCAGACTGGGTCGATGCTGTGTCGTAGGAGAACAACCTGGATCTATTAGAGTGTGTAGTGACTGAGGTCAATGAGACTCTGACTATTTTATTCGGTCTCACTCTTGTGACACTAGAACAAATTCGTGTTTCGGTGAATGGTGGGTGTTTTATGGTTCGTAGGGGAAGAGAACGATTTCTTTACCGATGAAGAATGGATTAGTGTCTTAACAGGTGTCCAAAAAAAAAAAAAAGATAAGCGAAACAAAAGCCGACTCGACCCAGTAGGAACGTCACGCACCCGAATCAACGGGACGCTGTACCCTCTAGAATCAAAGGCTGGTCCCTAGCTTGGGTAAATAGGTCATAACGTTCCACCTAAGAATCGGTGACCTGGTGGTCAAAGACTGTCGTGGGTTGGATTTCGTTTGGAACGAAGGAATCCAGGGGTAGGGGTGGGGTTTACGGGGTTGGTTTCAGACTTATCACTCTCCAAGAAAGATTATAGAGACTCAAGGAACAGTAACGGGTGCCACACACACAAAGGAGTGACGTCGTTACTATTGTTTGAGTCGGACAAATTGATGTTTACGCGAAACCGGTGAAACCTGTTTCCTCCTTCCCAGATCTGACGTCGAGACCGGGAAAGGGACAGACTGGAGTCCCCGAACCCCTTCAGAGAAGGGAAGAGGTGAGACCCGACAAGAAAAGGACGACTATGCTCCCTCGTCCCAAGGTGGCACCGGCTGACAGTAAAAATGACACGGATTCCGACCCCAGACTTCCGATTTAAGTCTAGCAGAGTGGGACCCGGTACCCCTTTCCCGGAGTCCCGAGGGTACCACCCTCGAGTGTAAGTTTACGTTGCGGACTCCGACCTCCGGTCCCGTGATTTCGTCCTTCACTTGCCAACAAGTATCCTGTGACTACGACCCCACCACCACCCTACGTCTCAGTGAGGGACCTCCCACTGGTCTGTCCCTCTTGAGACTGGGTCACTGAGGGTCGACGGTGGGTAGGGAGTGAGTGAGACATGAGAAGAATTGAACCGGTCCTTGTCTACAGGACGTCGTAGTCTATGAACGTTTCGAGTGGTCGTAGAGTCCATATTGGTGTCGGGCGGGAGGAGTCGGGACCTACTTGTAATCTTACAGGACTCTTTCGGGTCCAGGGTGAGACTTCCAAGACCAAATCTCCGAAACCCTGGAGTCATAAAAAGCTTTCGAGATGTCGACCAAGACAACACGTCGGTCCTAACTCTTTCGCAGGAACTTAAATCTCTACACCTTGACTACAGAGGTCACCGACAGGTACTGGGATACCCGATCCCCCAACACACACGAGTGGTCAAACGGTGTCAGGGGTGGACCGGGGAAAGAGTAGGGACCTTGGACCAGCGACGGTCGTACTCTAGACCTCTCGGCCTATATTTTGGGATCCCGGCGTCTGTTCCGTACGTACGATTCAGCGAAGTCAGCACGTTTCAACTGAGAAACGTTGGGGTACCTGACATCGGGCGGTCCGAGGAGACAGGTACCCTAAGAGGTCCGTTCTTGTAACCTCGTCCAACGGTAAGGGAGGAGGTCCCCTAAAAGGACTGGGTCCCTAACTTTGACCCAGAGGACGTAACACCCGTATAAGAAATGGCAGACACGGTGGTCCCTTCGGGCGTCTGTTTCGTCTCCTCCTATAAGTGTGTCTGTGTGTCTATGTGTGTGTGTGTGTGTGTGTGTGTGTGTGTGTGTGCTGACATTTGTCATCAATAACCATCGTTAATTCTAATCCTTCCTCTCTGAAATGAAAAAGAAATACGTTTAATCAGGGTAAGGTAATCATTACACTTTGTCAAACTATGGTTCATAATAAAGGGAGATTATTGCGACGGAAATTGTGTCGACAACTGACACACCTAGTGTTAGTTGACACCTTTTAAGACTTTCTCTACCCTTATGGTTTGGTCGACTGGACGGACATACGTCCAGTCCTTCGTTGTCAATCTTGACCTGTACCTTGTTGTCTGACCAAGGTTTATCCTTTTCCTCATGCAGTTCCGACATATAACAGTGGGACAAATAAATTGAATATAAGTCTCATGTAATACTCTTTGCGACCTGACCTTCTTCGTGTTCGACCTTAGTTCTAACGGCCCTCTTTATAGTTATTGGAGTCTATACGTCTACTGTGGTGGCAATACCGTCTTTCACTTCTCCTTGATTTCTCGGAGAACTACTTTCACTTTAACCTCTCACTTTTTCAACCGAATTTCGAGTTGTAAGTCTTGTGCTTCTAGTACCGTAGACCAGGGTAGAGAAGTACCGTTTATCTGTCCCTTTGTCACCTTTGTCACCGGTTGAAATAAAACCCCCCGAGGTTTTAGTGACGTCTACCACTAACGTCGGAACTTTCATCTTCTACGAACGAGGAACCTTCGTTTCAATACTCGTTGGATCTATCGTATAATTTTTCGTCTCTGTAATGAAACAGTTGTTTCCAGGTAGATCAGTTCCGATACCAAAAAGGACACCAGTACATACCTACACTCTCAACCTGACACTTCTTTCGACTCGTGGCTTCTTAACTACGAAAACTTGACACCAAAACCTCTTCTGAACTCTCAGGGGACCTGACGTTCCTCTAGGTTGGTCAGGTAGGATTTCCTCTAGTCAGGACCCACAATTAACCATCCTGACTACAACTTCGACTTTGAGGTTATGAAACCGATGTACTACGTTTCTCGACTGACTAAACTTTTCTGGGACTACGACCCCTTCTAACTTCCTCCTCCTCTTCCCCTGCTGTCTCCTACTCTACCGACCTACTGTAGTGGCTGAGTTACCTGTACCCAAACCCACCTGAGACCCTCAACCACTACCTGTCCCTCCGGACCGTACGACGTCAAGTACCCCAGCGTTTCTCAGCCTGTACTGACTCGCTGACTTGACTTATTGCTACTACTATTCCAGTTACTTCTACTTCATCTTTTTTTTTAACCTTTTGGTTCCATGATGAGTCGGGAACTAGGGAAACGAAGGACACTGGTGTCACTGAGTGTACTGGTGTACTTTTGTCCGGTTTCAGAGGTTTCTAACATTGAAGGGACCCAGGTCTTTAGTGACCGACCAATCCTCGAACCACGAATACATTCTAGAATAAGTTTATTATTGTTAGGGCCTCGACCATAGTCCGTCCCTCTCGACTTGTAAGTGTAAACATTAGAATGTCGTCAGACCCTTGTTGGACCCTCTCGACCCGTCCCAATAATGGAAGGAGAAATGTGGATCCCTTTGTCCGGACCTGTCTATCCCATTCCAACCCTAACTCTACTGGGTAACCCAGTAGCATTACTGGGTCAACTTAAAACCCCCGTCTCAAAAATTACCGTCTCAGCCCGAACAAGGGTCCTGACAACTAAACGGTGGGAACTCAGAGTGGGGTAGAGGTTTCCGTAGATGGACCGAGTTTGGATCTGGTAGATTGATATTACATTGGAGGGGTCGTACTGACTTTATAAGAACTTCACCTTCCGAGAATCCTTTCTCAAGAACACAGTTTAAACCTTTTCTCGTGGGGTCCCTCTTGTTTCTGGGGGTCCCATCCATCCAAATGTGTGTAAGTAAATAAATTGTGAGTGTTGGTGAACCCGTCATTCCTAAATATAGAGGTAAAATATATAATCCTTTGACTCCGAATCTCGTTAAGTCATTGACCAAACAAATAATTAACTATCTAAGGTGTGTAAATAACTAGTGGATGATGTACGGTTTGTCACAAGATCCACTTGTTATGATATCAAGTGTCGTTCCTTTTCCTCCCTGTCTTCGAGGAACCTTGAACCTCAAGTACCTCTACCCATTAGTTGTTTATTTAGGAAGAGTTAATCCTCAGTACCCTTTGAAGTTAGACTTAGTTCCACATTCCAGAATAATGGGTGAGAAAGACTAAGAACCTTGGGAATATGACCAAAAATATATTACCGTTGACACATTGACGGTGCATAATGGGTGCAGACACACGGTCCTAGAGTAAAGAGTACATGCGAAGTGTTACTATATGTGTTTTACCCTCCAAAACAGGAGTAAAATATCTACTCCTTTCTCGGAACCCTTCTCCGGGGAGAGGGTCGGAGTGCTTACTTCTCCCTTCCTCTCCCGTCACGAATCGAGTCGGCTGTTCTGACGAAAACTTTACTACCGTAGAAGCCGTAAGGATTTCCTTTCTGTATCCACCGTTCGGTCGAAAAAAAGAAAGAAAAATCAATTAAATAAACCGACACGACCCAGAATCAACGCCGAGCTCCCTAGAAATTAACGTTGTACACCCTAGATCAAGGGACTGGTTCCTAACTTGGGTGCTAGCTTGACGTAACCCTCGTACCAGAATCGATGACTTGATGGTCCCTCCAGCGCTCGGTCGGAAGAAACCCGTCTTTTTTCCTCCCCTTTCGTAACATCTAAAATCCAAGTTTTCGGACCACCAGGGGAATAACCGACTCCCCGAAACCCGTTTATGAAGTGGTAAGACACGTAGTCAAAGTGGGAGACACTTTACCCGGTGGGGAAGTCCCTACTTCACGTCCTAGATTAGCCTCGTACGCAACATCTTCCTACGACCTCTTTGGTGGTGGGTACGCCGGGACCACGGGGTCCGTCACGTTCCTCGGTTCACACATTGTCTTGAAGTCTCTTCGTCGCCCCGACGGGAGGTTCTGACTCCTGGGGGTCCCAGAACAGGTCTCTCGGGACGGGACGGGGTCCGAGATAGAGTAGGGCCGTGCACGGACATTCGTGTCTAAGGTCTAAGTCTGTTTTGAGCCGTTGATTGCGTGGTACAACGAAACCCGTTTAGTAAAACGGAGAGACTGGGAGTCAGAGAAGTAGAAATTTTACCCCTACTAGAAGAAGTATCATGCCAATACTTTTAATTTACTCCCTTACCCAGACTTTTTAAATCGTGTCCGTGTCCCGCAGAAATCTTTTACCGTCGAGTGTAGTGGGAGTGACAACGACGAGACCCAAGGGGAGTCCCTGGAGTTCGGAGGTCCTCGGAGGTGGGACCGGACCGGGGACTGGTCTCAGAGGTGAGGCAGATGGGGACGGGAGAGGAGGACGGTGGTCCTGTCTTGTGTCTTTCACCTACTTTCCCTTACTTACAGAGAAACGGGACCTTAATGGACCAAGTCCAGACTCCCGACTAGTAATTGGTCAGGGACGAGAGACTAGGGTGGCGGATACTTTCGTCCACAGACGAGGGTGGGGGGCGACCCAGAGGACGGAGGTCTGTAAGACGTCTCATTCCCGTCTCTGAGACCTAGACTGCGACACACACTGGAACCCGTTCGGGGAAGGGGAAGGACTCAGAGTCCAAAACGAAGAAGAAAGTGTATTGACTGAAAGTGTGAAAAAAGGGGGGAAACGGTGATTTGAGAACCCCCCTTTCTGAAGGCACCCTTCATCTAGTTGTCTTCTCGTGTCCGACATTTCAGTTCGTCTGACCTAAGTTTTATGGCCTCGACGACAAAACTTTGGTGCACTGGAACCCCTGATGTTAGTTGGTGAAAAAGTCCAAAGAGGGAGGAAAAGGTGAGAAGATTTACTCCAGTTACGATCAAGGTACAGTAAGTCCCCATTCCGGGATTCTACTCTGGATAAATCGTGCTTCATTCAAAGTTGTTTGTAGTCTCTGTCAATGAACCTTCGAGTCCCATATTGCATAATATTTCTCCCTCGTCGACCCAACTTTACTCTCTTCCTCGTCTCAGTTGATGAACGACGGTGGGGTGTCACTGATACTCCGTCAGAGAACCTTGGGGTCCTGAGTCAAACTTTGTCAAACTTTTGACTGTTTCGGTTATGACTTTTCACTTTCACAATCAACGAGTCAACACCGGCTGAGAAACACTGGGGTGTCTGACATTGGACAGTTCGAGGAGACAGGTACCCTAAGAGGCCCGTTATTATGACCTCTCCCATCGGTACGTGAAGAGGTCCCCTAGAAGGGTTGGGTCCCTAGCTTGGACCAGAGGACGTAACGTCCGTCTAAGAAATGTCAGACTCGGTAATGATCCGTAGACGATCTCTTTTGAGTTCTAGACGTGTGACACCAGGTGTCCGACTGAGGACGGACGACGGACGGTCGATACCAAAATTCACCTACCTTTTTTTTTAGTCATCTTCTTATTATAAAACACTACATTTTTAATATGTTCCAAAATTAAAGTCGTGGGTGTTCGTTTTAAAGTAACCTGGTGTCGGTGTGGGTGAGTAAATGTATAGTAGATACCTACCAAAGAGGGACGTTCCCGTCTCAAACTCACCAACACTGTCTCACCGGTCGTTTCCCAATTTATACAATGGCAGAACAGTAAATGTCTTTCTCAAACGACTGGGGACGGTATCTTGTAGAAAAGGACGGGTGTACCTTCTGAAACTGGAACATATCTAGTGCCGAAACGGTGAAGTAATTGTTACACTAACTAAGACCTGTATGGTACAGTGGAGAGACTTGGAGTGGACATTTCCTGTATTGATAAAGATCGAAAGTCCCGACAGCGCTTTCCTTTTATTCGTTCTGGGAACTGACGTACTGCCTCTTTATGGGCATAGTGTCATTCACTCTAATTGAGTCTACCACACACGGAAACATGAGTCAGTGAGTCAGCACAGGTTGAGACGTTGGCGTCTCTGAGATCGGGGGTCAGAGGACCTTAAAAGGTCCGTTCTTATGACCACACCCAACGGTACGGGAGGTCCCTAGCTTAGATACAGAGGACGCCGAAGACGTAACCGTCCGTCTGAGAAATGGTGACTCGGAGGGCCCTTCGGTTGAATCTACCATGGACTTAGTCTCAAATCTAAAAATTGTCTATCCATTAATAAAAGTACGTATAAGCTTTTTTATCGTGTGTGTTCCGAGTACCAAAGTATCTATGCAGAACAACACAAACAACCCCATTTACTAGCTTTCCATGACGTCGTCTGGATGGTAGAGTCGAGAGTTGTGTGTGGAAGGTAGAAACCCAGGGTCCATCGTAGACAGTAGACGTCGTAGGATAAGAATAGAGTCGGTCTGCCTCATCCTTCGTCCGTCCCTCCCTGGTCTTCGACGTGTGTGGTAAGGATGAGTATGGGGTAACCGATTAGCACTAGTGTACTGGTATAGATTGACGCTCCCTTCGACTCTGTAAGTCGGAAAAGAGACGTGTCAGTACACGGTTCCACCCCCAAGATAATAATTTTGACGTTTCCTTCTTAACTCTAACGTTAGAGACGGGAGAATATATAGTTAAATTTTTGGAGGAAAACTTTGTGTAGACGTATTTGTAGACTCAATTTAGACTCAATTTAAGTGGGTAAGGTCAGGTAGAATCAAGCGACTAAGGATCTCACAACTACAAGTGAGAACAGTAGAGGACTATTTGCCCCTTTGTCACTTTTGCTACCGACTGAAATAAAAAGACCCGAGGTTTTAGTGACGTCTACGACTGACGTCGGTACTTTATTTTTCTGGGTGAGGAACCTTCCTTTCAATACTGGTTGGATCTGTCGTATAATTTTTCGTCTCCGTAATGAAACGGTTGTTTCCAGGTAGATTATTTCCGATACCAAAAAGCTCACCAGTACATACCTACACTCTCAACCTGATATTTCTTTCGACTCACGGTTTTTTAACTACGAAAACTTGACACCACAACCTCTTCTGAGAAGTTTCATGGGACCTGACGTTCCTCTAGGTTGGTCAAGTAGGATTTCCTCTAGTCAGGACCTACAAGTAACCTGACTACGATTTCGACTTTGAGGTTATGAAACCGGTGGACTACACTTCTCAACTGAGTAAACTTTTCTGAGACTACGACCCTTTCTAACTCCCGTCCTCCTCTTCCCCTGCTGTCTCCTACTCTATCAACCTACCGTAGTGACTGAGTTGCCTGTACCCAAACACACCTCAGGCCCTGAACCACTACCTGTCCCTCCGGACCGCACGACGTCAAGTACCCCAGTGTTTTTCAGCCTGTACTGACTCGCTGATTTGACTCGACACATTTGTTTTTCTTTCTGCAAAATTTCGTCTGTCGTATACCGTCGGTAAAACTTTAATCCTTCCCTTCTGGTTCCCTTAGTGTCTCTTCGGTCACTTGTCAGAACTGTAGGGACACAGACACTTTACTGGACCGCGACGGGAAGAGACTGTTCCTTCTATTGGGAAACAAGAAATTCAGTGAACGTCTGTCCGTAGGAGAATAGACGTCGGTTTTCTTAAGAGTGACTACGACGACTAAGGTGCCCCTTCCCTCACCCGAGGCATCGGTCCGACGGACCCACGTTTCGACACGAGACGGTAAACGTACGACACACTGAGTCTCTTCAGTCAAGAGGAGAGACTCGGGAGTAAATCAATAAATTTCTATCCCGTCGGTGAACACAAAACAGCGGAAATCTTGTGTTAAAGACTCTAAATTGACTCAGATTAAGGAGTCGAGTGTCATCCAAGAGTAAGACACAACGTGCTCCGGTGAGAATAAATAAATAATTAAACCAGGGAAAATAGGGGTAAAGGGTTAAGGTAGGAAAAGTTTCGTTGGGGAGATTACGTAACTTACACATCGAAAAGGAAACAAATACAAGAACGTTTTACAAGACAGAAAAGATTCATAAAAATTAAATGTATTACCACAACACAAGAGAACCCAGCCGGGTTTGTAAACAAACGCAAAAAGGTACTCCACAATGTCCAAAGGGACTATCAAGTCAACCATTTCTTAGACGGACGTTACGTCCTCTGGGGCTAAGTCAACGACACAGTCCTTCTATGGGATCTCTTCCCTATCCGATGGGTGAGGTCATAGGAACTCAAAACTACACCGAGTCGACCACTTCTTAGGCGGACGTTACACCCTCTGTACCCAAGCTAGGGACCCAACCTTTCTAGGGGACCTCTTCCCTTTCCGATGGTTAAGGTCATACGACCGGACCTCTTAAGGTACCTGACATATCAGTACCCCAGCGTTTCTCAGCCTGTGCTGGCTCGCTGAAAGTGAAAGTGAAAGTATTCCACAATGTCTTTCGGGTCACTTGAAAACCCGGTTTGGTTATATTGAGTAAGACCGAAAGGGTTAGTGTCGATCCAAAATGCTCTAAATATATTTATACGCACTTACGATTCAACGAAGCCAGCACAGGCTGAGAAACACTGGGAAACCTGACATCGGGCGGTCCGAGGAGACAGGTACCCTAAGAGATCCGTTCTCATAACCTCACCCAACGGTACGTGAGAAGGTCCCCTAGAAGAGTTGGGTCTCTAGTTTGGGTGTAAGGAACACCGAGGACGTAAAGTTCGCATAAGAACTGACAACTCGGTCACCTCTTCGGAATATATTGAAATACAAGGAGACTTAGAAAGGAGGTCTTTCGTCAAACCACGAGTCACTCCCACGAGAGGTGTTGGATGGAGGAGGTAATGACCGCCACCACCGACATAGACTTGGGACCGGAACTGGTATCCCTGACGACGCGGTTTCTACCAGTGTACTGTACTTAGAGGAAGACCTGAAAACCATGAACGTAAGTCCCAATTTAAAGACGTAAGGTCCCATATACTTGGGAATTAAAATAATTTATAAACGTCTTACGGGAATCCTTTCCGACTAACAAGTGTGAGACATCGTCGTTTCTGTCAAGGTCGCCGAGGGTAAGGACGGTTGTAACCCGTGAGAGGTCGGAAGAATAAAAACGGTCAGAGTGACTTCATGTAAAGCAACAACAAAGTTAAATGTATCATGGATGAAGTATTCCCACAAAACTCTCCGGTTCCTCCATTACATGCATTTCACAAATTGGGTAACGAATCATGTATCATTTACGAGTTATTTACGTGAAAAATGTTTTCCATGGCACCAAACTAAATCGATTAGGAGTCAATAAGAGTAATAATGTGAACCGTGTATCATCCACGAGTTATTCACGTAGGGGAGACGGAAGGGGCTGTGCCGAACTAGTAGGGGTGAGGGTGAGAGGGTGGGACCACCTCAACGAGGGTCAGGGAAGGGTGTCTGAGTGGGCGTCAGAGGAGTGAGAGGGTCGACTCCAGGAATACTCTTAGGGACACCGGCTTCTCTGAGAAGTTCTACCGTAACCGCTACCCGTCGTAGTACCGCCATCTCCGTCACAACGAGTTGGTGTACCTGTCTTTGCTCCACCAGCGGTAGTAGGGGTCCTACTCGGACCCTTGTCTCCCTTAATCCCCGTCTAGATCTTGGCCCCGGGGACCAGGGTCAAACGTAGGGTGAACAGATGTCTACCTTTCAGTTCCGGGTCGCTCCTACTCGGTCACTGGTCACCTTTGGTTTAGACGAGTCGTACGAATAAGATCGAGAATTCCTTTAACCGATCGACATCCATTCACTTGACTGGAGTCCATGGGTTCCATTTTATCAAGGTCTCCCCTTGGTTGGGATTTAAAAGAGAGGGAACGGGGGTTTAGGAGTTATCGTGGGTAGTGTCTTTTTTTCTACGGAACTGTGATTCTAAAAAGTGATAAAATGGGATTTGTCAAAAAGGTCGGAGGAGAGGGAGCAGGGAAGAAGGGTCCGTGGGGAGAGTCCGAGACGACTTAAAGAGTAGTCGGGGGTTTGTACGGATGACTACGGACCTGACGGACGGTAGTGAACCAGGAAGGGTGGTTATCCTTAGGTTTAAATCACCCAAAAAAAGGAAATGTAACTTGAGAATTAGGTGGACCTTAAATAAATCTACATATCTGTCGTATAATTTTTCGTCTCTGTCATGAAACAGTTGTTTCCAGGTAGATCAGTTCCGATACCAAAAAGGTCACCAGTACATACCTACACTCTCAACCTGATATTTCTTTCGACTCATGGCTTCTTAGTTACGAAAACTTGACACCACAACCTCTTCTGAGAACTTTCAGGGAACCTGACGTTCCTCTAGTTTGGTCAGGTAGGATTTCCTCTAGTCAGGACCCACAAGTAACCTTCCTGACTACAACTTCGACTTTGAGGTTATGAAACCGGTGGACTACGTTTCTCGACTGAGTAAACTTTTCTGGGGTAACGACCCTTTCTAACTCCCGTCCTCCTCTTCCTCTACTGTCTCCTACTCTACCAACCTACTGTAGTGGTTGAGTTACCTGTACTCAAACCCATTTGAGACCCTCAACCACTACCTGTCCCTCCGGACCACACGACCAAGTACCCCAGTGTTTCTCAGCCTGTGCTGACTCGTTGATTTGATTTGACTATTTCGTTTCAGTCTAGATTCTTCTAAAAAAATTTACTTAGTTAATATGGTTGTAGATGACAAATAACTTAGGAAGGGAAGGGGTGTCTAGATCTAAAGAAGGTCTAATAAATAATACACAAAATTTTTAGACGAAGACTTGATCACGGTATGACAAAAGTAACAATATTGAAATTTTGGGACTTATAAGTAACCTTCCTGACAATGACTTCGAGGTTATGAAACCGGTGGACTATGCTCCTCGGCTGAGTAGCCTTTTCTGGGACTACGACCCTCTCTAACTCCCGTCCTCCTCTTTCCCTGCTGTCTCGAACTCTATCAACCTACCGTAGTGGTTAAGTTACTTGTACTCAAACCCGTTTGAACCCTCTATCATTTCTTGTTCTCTCGGACCGCACGTCGTCAGGTACCCCAGAGTTTCTCGACCCGTTTTGAATCACCGACTTGTTGTTGTTTGAGATTTTACGCAAACTATCATCGGAGTCGGAGAGAAGTCACAGTCTATATTGGAGGAGGTCCTCCTTCAGTGGACCCTCCGTAGGTCGAAGAGTCGGAGTAAACGAGGGGTACACCGTCGGTTCTCCTTAAAAAATTTTTACGGTTAGATCAGTACACTTAGGGGTCGAATCTTAAGAAATTTCGTCTCTAAGTATCTGTCTCCCCGGTACCTATATTAAGTCCTGCCTTTACTACCCTCATTTACTTCGAGATGAAATGATTGTAGATTATAAGGGAGTATCCAATCAATCATTTCTCAGGTGGACGTTACGTCCTCTGGACCCAAGTTAAGGACCCAACCCTTCTAGGGGACCTCTTCCCTTTCCGATGGGTAAGGTCATAAGACCGGACCTCTTAAGGTACCCGATATATCAGGTACCCCAGGGTTTTTCAGTCTGTGCTGACTCGCTGAAAGTGAAAGTGAAAGTGAAGTGAAAGTGAAGTTATCTTTAACTTATAAAGGAAGTCACTAATTACTTTTGTTATTTCAAGTCATAATAATCTTCCCTGAACCAATGTCGGAGTTTTTGATGTTAATGATCCGACAGTGATCTAGAGTAGCAAATAACACAATTATTTCTTCAAGTATACCATAAGAGAGTCTTTAAAAAAAGATAGTGTTTAAACACACCAAAATTTTGTAATAAACCTATTCAAGTAAAACGACACTAACAACGACAAAAATGAGGATGTACACGAAATACGTAAATTTATTGTAATGACCCTTCCTGCGGGATTCTACGTCGTTTGTCGTTTTTTTTTTTTTTTTTCTTGTTGTTGAAGTAAAATTTCCGGTTAGTTAAGAGAATTTTACTTTCAGACTTAGGATAGGTTCTCAGGGCTCCGGGGTATGCTTACCTGGGATAGAGGAACAGAGAGGTTCCGGCAGAAAGGTAGGTGAGGGGTGGGTGACCCGTGGAACCGACTATTTATCTTTTAGTCCTACTGTCTCGGTCATGAATGACACGTCTGAGAGTATGGTAATAAAATATCCGTCTCTCTCCCATCCAGTGAGGGTCTCGTCCTTTCCATCCTAAGTCGGGGTTCAGTGGACTCAGTTTGACGATTGTGCCGGGGAGAGATTTGGATGACCTGTACTTAGGGACCCCACTCCAGACCCTTGGTTACAAAGTTGACTGAGGGTTCACTAAGAATACATTAAAACTCTTGACGGGTTCTCGGATCGTGACACAGACCGTGTGTCTCGCCCCGAGTGATTTATAAACCCCTTACTTACTTGTTCACCTACCACCCTGTACTCCTCAAACAGTGAGGCCTACTGGTCTCGTCCTTCCCACCCCAACCCGAGGCTCTTACCCCAGGGAGACGGAGGGGTGGAGACCCGACCTGGGGTAATGGACCGGAATGGACCGACCGACCTGGGGTCACTCGTAGTCCTGGAACTCCCGTTAAGAGGCCACGTCCAAGGTGAGGAGCTACCGCGACCGGTACTAGTCTGGCGACTCCTTCTCCTTCAACCACAGGTCCTTCATGACCCGCGTCTGGAACAACCTCCCGTCCTACGGGTTCTTCCCCTTCTCCTGCTACCCGTCGTCCCGGCAGTGGCTCTCCCCGTCCCGGAGTCACGTGGTCATGTGGCGGTACTCGTCCTACTGCTTGTCCGTCGCTGGAAGGACGTCGCCCCTCTACGTTCGAATCCTCCCAGTCGTCTCGAACCCCACCGCCCCTGTCTCCTCCAGGACCGCGTTCCGGGTAGGGGCTCCGTGCAAGGAACCCCTCCGTCACCTCTCCCATGCGCGGGTTCCGAGTCTGGAACTGGTCCACCACAGTGGCTAGACTCGGAGTAAAATGAGTTGATATTTCACCCCCTCGGTATGGACAGTAAAATATCCTGACACGCTTCCAGTGCACTTTATGGGAGTAACAGAAACTTCGTCAGGGACTCTACTCGTGCTCTCACTTTCACCAAACTCCCTGAAGGGACCGTCAGGTCACCAATTCTGAGTCACGAAGGTGGTGTCCCCCGTGTCCAAACTAGGGACCACCCCCTCGATTCCAGAAAGTACGGTGTACCGTGTCGGTTTTTCTCTCTCTCCCACACTTTCACTTTCATCAAACGAACTGCCCGTTAGGATCTCTCGAGACTTTCCCGTGACTCCTTCACTTTATCTCTTCCTTCGGTTCTATTCCAGAATTACTCTGCCAATGGTGACACCCGTCCACCCCACGCTAGAACTAGTCCTGGGGACTTCTTTCCCATCTAGTCCGGAGTCAGGGGGGCCCTCCGTTCCTTCGACGGTTGAGAACCAGTAGTAACCAACTCCCAACGAACACCCTCGCAATTGAGGGGTCGTGAACCCGGACGGGACACGTCGTCGGCCTCTTGTACGAGGACGGCTCGTAGGACCCAAGTCATTCTTCGACGACCGGACACGTCTTACCACTCACGGTTTCCCCTTCGTCTCTCTCGTCGTCTTCGATGACGACGTGGGTATGTGCCGTAAATCGTGGTACAGGTTATGGACCATGTGTGAGATACTTCCCACTGTTATCAATGACTATAAATAACCCAATAACCAGAAGGGTCCACCGAGTCACCATTTCTTAGGTGGACGGTCACATCCTCTACGTCCAAGCTAAGGACCCACCTCTTCTAGGTGACCTCCTCCTTTGTCGTTGGGTGAGGTCATAAGAACGAACCTCTTAGGGTACCTGTCTCCTCGGACCACCTGATATCAGGTGCCATAACGTTTCGTCAGTCTGTACTAAATCACTGATTTGTTATCGTTGTTGGAACCCACTAATTCATGGTCCACAACAAATAAGGAGTGTTTTAGGGTCACTTCATCCACGTTAATTATACTGGTAAACTACCTAACCGTTAAATTCTACGTTCCTCCAGTGATCGCTCCGTTACTGACACTTGGTTTCGTCAGACGGAGGTCTCGGTTGAGAGAATTGGTTTAACAGTCGACTAATGATCTTAGATCCTGTCGGACTGTTACGTTAAAGTTTCTAGGTTTCGTTTTGTCTAACTCCGACTAAGTTTGCGTTAGATAAGGTCTCTGTAGGAGTGTCTGTGAGCCTTTATTACAAAGTGGTTGCTCAATCCGTAGAGAATCGTGCCAGTTCAACTGACTACTTTAATTGGACTTTCGTCTACAAATATGGAATGACCAAAAGAGGAGGTGATCTTACATTTGAGATCCTCCCGACCCTAACACAGGGACTTCGGTTCTCGTCACAGACCTTGAAAATCATCCTTGGGTTTCATAAAGAACTGCACTGATTATGAACATTGAGTCTCTGTTACGAATGTTGTGCATGTTGAGTGACAGAAGGTAAGGCGTTTGTAATGAGGACTGGTCTGACCCTCAACTCTGATCCTTTTACTGACTCTATAACAGTACGTGAAAATGGTCGTTTAGACACGGTTAGTATCCTGGTAAAAGTTATCAAGAAGAGTTCGAGTTCACTGGAATAGTCTGAGATGGGTGGATCATAAGGAGTTCACCACACGACCCTTTACAAATTGTTGACTGAGAGACTTTTTGACGTCGATACACACACATTTTCAAGAATTAATGATAAGTTAAGTCGATTCTTAAGTGAGTTCAGTAGCTAGTTACTCAAATCAAGGTGATACTTACACACACATGATTCAACACAGATCGACAAACGTTGAGGTACCTAATATCGGGTGGTCCGAGGAGACAGATCCTTAAAAGGTCCGTTCTTCTGACCTCTCCCAACGGTAAAGGATGGTCCCGTAGAAGGTCTGGGTCCCTAACTTGGACATAGAGGACGTAACCGTCCGTTTAAGAAATGGTGATCACGGTGGACCTTACAGTCAATATAAAAGGAAATATAATTAATAATTCTGTTTTACCTGAGTTACTGATCAGGTAAATAGTTACCACACAGAAGAAATAACTTAGTTTACTACCAAAAGTTTATGACCTCCTCCCCTGAAGGGACTACCAAGTCACCAATGTTGAAACGGAAGGTTACGTCCCCCCACACCCAAACAAGGGACCAACCTCTCGGTTCTAGGGTGAACGAAGTACTAGTTTTTTGGTTTAGTATTCCGTCTTCGTTATAACATTATTTGAGTTATTTCTGAAATTTTTTTACTAGGTGTACTTTTTTACAACCTAGTTTTCAAGGAGTAAAAAACACGATAAGTATTACAGTGTCGATATCTGTTATGTAAAATTCACACTAGACGTAATAATTTAAAAGGGTAGTGGACTTCTGATCTGTTCGTGGGTTTGTTATTCGGTTCGGGACTAAACATCACAAATGACTAAAGACACTCTGCTCACGTTAACACGTCATCAAACTCGTAAGAAAACGTAACGGAAAGAAACCTTAACCTTACTTTTGACTGGAAAAGGTCAGGACACCGGTGACGACTCAACCTTCCTTACTACGATTTCGACTTCGAGGTCATGAAACCGGTGGAGTACGTTTCTCAACTGAGTAACCTTTTCTGAGACTACGACCCTCCCTAACCCCCGTCCTCCTCTTCCCCTACTGGTTCCTACTCTACCGACCTACCGTAGTACCTGAGCTACCTGCACTCAGACTCACTTGAGGCCCTCAACCACTACCTGTCCCTCCGGACCGCACGACACTAAGTACCCCAGCGTTTCTCGACCTGTACTGACTCGCTGACTTGACTTGACTTGACTTGACTAAAGACACCACACTTATGGAGGTGTACCGACTAAAGTTCGGTGGTTCAATGTAGTGACCCGTGTCTTGCGAGTCTCTACCTGTCATATTGTTGTGATATGTCATAAAGGTGACATGTAAATCTCCACTTATTATCATCTTCATCTATTGGCATCCACATTTATTGTAGTTCTGGAATGTTTTATCATTGTGTTGATCCTTCACTACTCGAAACTGATAGATAATGGAAACAAAACTATGTAAAATAAATTGTGGTCAAGTATTTTAAAGTGGAATTTATCCAGTTGTTGATACAAGTTGTTGGTCGATCGTTTTAAGTACTTTTAGATCGGTAGCCCAGAGCACTCGGTCTTCATGTGTCCGAGGTCAGTGACAACACCCGGAGGTTCGTCTTCTTATTTGTACCTTTCGGGGGTTCCTCAGTTCCAGTAAGACCACGTTTGAACTGTAAGAAGTTGGGTACACACCATAGTACGAGGTAGTACGTAGGTAGCAAATTTTTATTATGTTGACAAACGACAGTTTCGAACGACGACCGAAACCTTCTATGCGGCGTAGATAGGACAAAATATATGGTGGACTGTCCGGTTATCCATAAAGTCAAACTTTTTCTATACACACAGATTAGTTCGTTTATGGTATCCGACCCACCGAATTTATCATCTGTTAATAAAAAGTGTCAAGACCTCTGGTCTTCGAGACTCCAGGTCCACAGTCGTCTAAACCCCTCTTGTGGTAAACACTGAATATCTACCGACAGAAGAGGAATGTAGGAATAAACCAGGAAGAAACCACGGTCCGTATCTCTTTGTACGAAAGAAGATTATTCTCGATATTAAAGTAAGGGTCCGAAGGGTCCACCACGATCATCTATTTCTTGGGTGGACGGTTCCGTCCTCTGTATTCTCAAAACCCAAGCTAGGGACCCAGTCCTTCTAGGGGACCTCCTCCTTTACCGTTGGGTGAGGTCATAAGAACGGACCCTTTAGGGTACCTGTCTCCTCGGACCGTCCGATACCGGGTATCCCAGCGTTTCTCAGCCTGTGCTGACTTCGCTGAATCGTGTATCGTGTTAAGGTAGGGGTGGGAGTACTTGACTAGATTAGAATGTCGAAGTTTTCCTATGATTTATCTATCGTACTTGGTGAACTATGGTTATTTAAACTATTGGACCTCCTTTATCTTTTGAAGAACCTTTTGTATTGAATAAGTTAATAATCTCTTTCTTTATCTTTCTGATAAAGTAACTGAAACTTTCTTTACCTCAGTTAGTAATTTTTAGGGGGACGTTTTTTTTTTTTTTTATGAAAATTCGGGACGACCGAAGTTACCATTAAGATGGTTTACAAATTCCTGATTTATTACAGATAGAATGGGTTTAGGAAGGTCTCTTCTCTCCCCTTTTTCCTCGTGGAGAGTTAGGTAAAACACTCCGGTCTCATTGGGACAATGGACCCAATAGGACTGTTTCCATACTTCGTTTTCCTTTTCTTATAATATTATCAACTCCAGTGGACCTTTTAAACTCGAGACTCTTCGAGACAAATCTTGACGGAAGAGTTAGGACGGAGGGTAGTCATACGTCGTCTTATTAATATCATTATTACTGTTGGTGGTTGTACAAAACTCATAAATAATTTAAGGTCCGTAAACTGTACATAATTAAGTAAATTGCTCTCCGGGATAATAAAAAGTCTCCCCTAATGTCTTCTGTAACCAAATCAGTACGCACACTTCGATACTGGGTCTATTAAGCCAGGGTACCACCACAACGTTAAGCACTTGCCGTGTAGATTTGTCTTTAAGATTAAAAATTTGAGAAAAGGGAATTTGTAAATTTCCTGAGGCTCATATTGCTCTCGATTGTTCACGAATGTTGACCGGTCCATGAAAAGGATCATTAAATGTACGTAATCGAGAAAGGTAAGGTATCGAGGAGAACCTCCGTCCATAATAATTATAGGTAAAATGACTACCCTGTTGACTCCGTTTCCCCCATTCGGTCCATAGAACGGGATTCAATGACTCCGTCTGGGTCCTAAACTTGAGTTCCACCGGACTGAGGTCTCAAACGCGAGATATGGCGAGGTGTAGAGACGTACTAGGCGCCGACGGGAACGGTCTAAGGACGAGATCTAGAGATCGTAGGCACCTTAGAGAGTTTAAGGATCTAGTTTTCTTGGCGAGACTTCGAGTGACCGGACCGGAACGGTAGACACAGGGAGGTAGTGTAGAGTAGGCACGAGGGTGACAGGGGGCTCTTCTGCGAGAATTACTGATAGTACAGGGGAGGGTTAAAGGGGTAAGGTCTTCGGAGGGGGAAGGTAAAACAGAAGAGATCTCGTACTAGATTGACCTTCGATAGTAGGAACGAGAGTAAGTATACTCTCGTTGGTGGTGGTCGTGGTATCATTCCGATGATTCTTGGTTGTAAATGACTCTTGCATGATGCCCGGTCTGTGGTAAGGCTGATGACAGGGACGTACTAGAGTCAAATCAACACTGACAGTGTTGGCGGAATACTTCATCCGGGGTCCGAATAAAGGTAAAATGTCTATTCCTTTGACTTCGTGTCTCACCAACTCATTGGACTGGTCGTAATGTTTCCGAGGGTCCACCGTGATCGCCATTTCTTGGACGGACGGTTACATCGTCCGTATTCTCTGCGTCCAAGCTAGGGACCCAACCTTTCTAGAGGACCTCTTCCCGTACCACTTTTGACTGGTAAGATGGAAGATACGTCTCTAGTACGCACACGTAAGTTCATCGACCTCCTAAAATTAATAATTATGAAGAGTTCTCACTACCTCTTTCAGCACCAGAAGTCCTGGTACACCCAATATCCCCTTCTTGCACGGGATATGTAAAAATCTCGTTGTCGACCGCTCTTTTTGTTTGTACTGAAAATTTTATAATCGAAATACTCGATATTAATTGTGTGTTATTTTACATAGATATCATTCACATGTCAGACACAAAGTTGTTTATATACTTGGATGCGTTAGTGGTAGGGTTAGTTCTGCGTCTTGTAAAGGTCATTTCTTTACACCATTCATACATGTTACCTTATGCTGAGTCGTCGTTATGCATACCTGGATCTGTACTCGTATGATTCACTTTATTCAGTCTTTCCGTTTATAGTATACTATATTGAATATACGTCTTAGATTTTTATACTATGTTTACTTGAATGCTTTGTCTTTGTCTGAGTGTCTGTACCTGGTGTTTGATGGTATATACTTTTGTCTCCCGGACGATATGTCGTGTCCCTTGATATCCGTCATAAAATATTATTTAATATTACCCTTACTTGGACTTTTTCTTATATATATATATATATATATTAACTTAGGGAAACTGCATGTGGTCTTTGAACGTTTTGTAACATTTAGTTGATATCGAGTTTTTTTTCTCTGTGTTTTGTAAAGGTCGGGGGGTCTCTCATGGGGAGTCGGGGAAAGTCCAGTCAGGAGTCCTGGGGAAGTTTTGTACCGATACTAAAGGTAGTGATATCGAAAAAAGGAGGAGAAGACCCTTAAATGAATTTACGAGTCACACCACGGACACCAAGTGGGTACTCCGACGCACACAGACGTCAAACGAGAGAAAGTATCGACGTACATAAGTTAAGACATTTATATGTCTTAAAGAGACTCTAGAAGAACGAATACCTTTGACCTCACAAAGATTAAACCCTAATAACATTTGTTTGGACGACATTTATAAACTCGTGAAGACGAAGTCCTCACTGTAGAACGGTCAGGAAATCACGTTATTTAAGACGTGTAATATACTACCCTCCCCCACAACCATTTAAGACCCTACGGACCCACCGGAAAGTTTCCGAAAACTCAGGGTCCGGACCTAAGAGAGAGAGGGAAAGGGGAGAAAAGAGGGAGGGAGACAAAGAGATCGAGACAGGGTGAAAGAGAAGGGAGAGACCCACGAGAACGGTCCTCCAGTTGTAGGTGGAACACACCTCTTTACTGAGGTCTAGGTTGTGCACAGTCGGCCCCCCCCATTGGGTTCCCTTTACCGTCCTTGGCCCTTCAGCTAGCAACCGGGAGTGCCCCGAACCCGTCATTCACCCAGTTGTCACAAAACAACGGAACGACCAATCCTTAACCTCGTCCCGGCTCCACTGGGGTTCATCGAGGGGACGGACCCGACTCGAAGGACACCCGTTTGACCTAAGTCTTAACGGTCGACTCACGGTCCGTAGACCACTCCTTAATTATTCATGACGACGGAGAGTGGGGGTGGGGAGGTGGGGACGTCAGGAGATCCGGTCTCGACTCAAGGTCTCTCGTTTTCAGACGGTCCTCCGGACCTCTATCCTAGTCTCTCGACCAGACGTCTACGATTCGACACCCGAGAGTCGTTAAGTCGGTCGGTTCGGCCAAGGGTGGAGGTCCCGAAACGTGGACGACGGAGGAGACGGGCCGGAAGTCGGAACTAGAGACGGACGGAGTGAGGAGGAACAAGTCGGAGTAGAGTTTCCAGTGGAGAAGTACCTGGTGCGATGACAGGTGCTAGACTAGGGGTGCTGGGTCGGAGTAAGAACAGTTCGTGAAAGGTTACTGACCTCTTAAATAAGGAAGTGAATAGTAATCGAGAGAAGGGTGGTCTGGAGTTTGAGGTGCGTTTGTCGCAAGAACAGACACAAACGAGTGGAGAGAAAAGTCCCGGAGTCACCTGTAAACAATTTACTTACTAACACACACACACACACACACACACAAATCAGTTAGTCAACGCAGGCTGAGAAACCTGACATCGGACGACGAGACAGGTACCCTAAAGGGTCCGTTCCTATGACCTCACTAACGGTAAAGGAGGAAGTCCCCTAGAAGGGCTGGGTCTCTAACTTGGGTACAGAGGACCAGAGGACGCGACGTCCGTCTAAAAAATGGGTGACTCGGTGACCCCTTCGGGTTTACTTACTGATTTACGAGATTTAGTCCGTAGTGTTTGAGTTCAAGTTCCTTGCTAAACTACTCACTTCACCCGATCGGATTCTTTTTAGTGAAGTAAAAGACCTCAGACTAAACGTGAAGACTGTCACGACACCCATGTCCGTTGGCTAGAAAGTTGTGTCCTCTTTTTACTGGTTCAAACGACTATTTAATGTCGACCGTGACCCGAAAGCACAGTACCCATGTTGTCCCTCTTCACGCCTGAGACCACTTCACCCCGCATATCCGGGGAACTTTTGTCGTTGACGGCGAGTCGAGGACTGACAACGGTACCCCGGGTCCTACGGTCGAGACCAAAAAGTTCTCTCCGAAATTTAACACGAAAATACACTGTAAAGTATCAAAATTTAATAAACGAATAATTTTACTTTCATGCCCGGTTTTATTGGGGGGTTTATTGGGTACAGACATTTTCCGTAGTCTGGGTACCAGTGGTTACATACTGGAGAGCAGATTTACCAGAATTACCCACCTTTCAGGGTCTTTTCTCGAGTGTGTATGTGTTAGGACTAGATTACAGTTCAACAAGTGCCTAATGATCCTTAGTGTCCTACGAGACACTCTTCAGGGACAAGACAAATTTTTCGGAGTAAAATGTCCCTGTCTTTGACTCCAGTGTCCTCTTCGGTGTGCCTCGTGTTCTCGTCTAGAGTGCCAAGGACCAGGTTTATCACCTAGTCCCTCGCCCCAGGTCACCCCAACCAAAATGAGGCCGTGTGTCGCGCAGACTGGGTGGAGATGGAGACCCGGGGGACAAGTCACTTGAGTCTGGTCGGTGGACCGGTGTCCCTCTCAGTCAGACGCACAGACGGTTTACCTTAGAAGGAAGCTAAGGGAGTTCCCGTCCAAACCCATTGCCGATCGCAGTGTACTCGGGTTCCGGGACAAGGAAACTTAAAATTGGAGACCTCAGGTCTCCAGCCCCCTCCACAGACGAGAACGTTCGAGGGAAAGACCCAGTAGAGTTCTCGGTAGTCACACGGGGAACCCGTGGGACAAGTCAGACCTACAAGGCGAAGTCCTTCCCCTTAAACGACTCTACCGTGCCCCATCTGCCTCCACATCGAGCTCCCCTTTGTAACGAGTGTCGGGGTCGGACACGGGAGACGGTCGTCTTCGACGGCACTGAGTCGATTTTGAGAGTCCCCCCTAATGGGCTTCCTCTGACGTCGGGCTCTTCTGACCCCACTCTTCCGTCTTCCGACCAGGATTGATACTTTCGACTAACTGGGGTCTCCGGTCGTAGACCTTCCTGAACTACGCCTACACCAACCCCCTACCTACTTTACCTTTCACCAGTCTAAAGAAAAAGTCTTCCCTTTTCTTACGGTTCCTTTAGAGATCTTGACAGGTTTATATGGACGAGACCCGGTGACCACCGACACATTCAAACTTAAGTAATTTTAATTCACTTTAAATCTTAAGGTCCAAGAGCCAGTGTGCTCGGTGTACGGTTCACGAGGTGTCAATGTATTCTGCTCACAGATGGTAAGGCCTGTCTCGTCTAGATCTTGTAAGGGTAGTGACGTCTTCAAGAGGACCTGTCTCAGTAAGATCTCCAAGTCCAGGCTCCCGGTCCTTTGGACCCACACCACGAAAACGGGGACCTAAGAACACAGTCCAGTGACTCAAGTAGGTAGACGTTTGACCCTTATTATTATTACCACGCTATGGATGTAGGATCTCCTAGGGTACTCTTTCTTACGTGCATTTACGTAAGACTTTACGCATGAATTGTCCATCTCGTCCTCACTCTAATGTTTACTTAAAGAAGTAAAAAGGTTTAAAGTTGATATATACATGTAAAAAAAATTTTTATCTGTAAGGGACTTATGTATACATTACATAAATGTTTTCCGACTGCAACGTAGGAGAAAAGACTCTTAATCCTTTATGAAGTAACACGTCTTTAAACTCCGGTCGGACTAAAGAAGGTGGAATGTCGAGTAGTTTAAAAAACGGACTTATAGGTATTGTAATAAACCAAATTAGGAGTTAAGTAAGTACAACGGTACCGTATCGAGTCTCAACTACTCAGAGATATGTAAAAAAAAATTGAACCTCTGTCTTTAAAACGTATACAAAATTTAATTAAACTGAAGTCTCAGTAAATTAATTAATTAGGAGATCTTAATCTCCATTTAATTAAAGATGATAATTTCTAAGGTTATAACAAAAGACGAAATAAACAAACTAAAGAAAAAGAAAGAAGAAGTCGTTGTGGTTAATGCGTCTTCAACCTAGCGGAAACAGAAGGCATAACTGGTGAAAAGAAAGCAGGAAAGAATGAGAAAGAATGAATTAAAACAAGGTAGAAGAAATCGGACACATTGTTCGAGAACTAATACAAAAATTATCAAATGTAAAACGACAAAGGTCATTTCGAAAATATTGTCACACCGAAGTGAGAAGAGACAGTGGGTGAAAGTAAAGAGAAGGCTGTGACGAAAAGAGTTGAGGTAGATGAAAAATAAGAGAAGAAACTTGGAAAATAAAGAATAGAACTCTAAATAAAGTCCTTCCAGTAGTAAAGAATTAAAAAACACACACATAAAATGTCTCTTTACAGTCAAGTCATCAAAGAGGCTGAAGTATTGTGTTGAGAAGGTCATAAAAAGAAATAAAAAGTAAACTACAAGAGAAAGGAGAATAAAGAGTGTGTTGGAAAAACATCCAGGGTACGACCGACGAATAGTGTCTATAAACAATTTCTTTCACACACCTGTCCTCGACCTTCCTTCGACCCCGCCCGTCCATTGGGACACCTAATAGAATCTGGGAAACAGTGGTCGTGAAGGGACTTTATATAATTATAGAGATGAGATTCGTTATCTGAACCTCACCTCTAATTCATATTTCTGGATTCTTATAGTGTCAAGAAGTCACAGAGGAACTCATTCAGAGACTGAGTGACTCTCTCTTTTACTCTTGGGAATCTTGGTTTGCCGACTAACGATAGATAGGAAAGAGAGTGAACGGCTAAATTGTGGGATGAAGAACGGTTCCCAGAAGTTCAGAGAAGTAGGCCAAGTAGACTCGAGACTTGACAGTGTATGTAGAGTCACTGAGAGGGAAGGGGACACGTACGAAGTCCGAAACGGTCCTAATCCTTCCCAAGCATCTCAACTTTTTAGGAGGACTCCTGAAGATGGAGGACAAGTCCTCGACGTCTTCGTGTACGGTGAGAACCAAGGGAAGACGTGAAACCAGGTTTAGGGTGTTAGGAACAGTGGAAGTGTTTGTCCCACCCTAACACCAGACGGGAAGAAAATAGTCTATACCGTTAAAGAAGAGGAAACAACGAAAAACAATGAAAAAGGTCTGACGAAGTCTTTCCACTTACCTTATCTTTTCAGACCTGAGGTGGTAGCATCATTAAAACAGGAGTCTTTCATGATATAGAGGAAAACGACTAGACAGAAAAGATTAGAAGGATATTATTTGTACGTGTCATCTTTGTCATGACCTGAAGAGTCCATTATGATCACCATTTCTTGGACGGACGGTTACGTCCTCTGCTTCCTCTGTACCCAAGGTAGGGACCCAACCCTTCTAGGGGACCTCCTCCCGTACCGTTGGGTGAGGTCCTAAGAACGGACCTCTTAGGGTACCCGTCCCCTCGGACCCCAGTGTTTCTCAGCCTGTACTGACTTCACTGAATCGTACGTGTGTGTCTTTATCATAACCGAAACCTTAGTCTGTTCGGCCTTGTGATTTACGTCAGGAAGGTGTGAGATCGACACACTAGATCAATAAATTGACGGGAGTGGTAGTCAAAGGAAAACACGACATCCGTTCATTATTACCAGAGATGGAACCTCTCACTAAATAAAGTATACTTTACTGGTGACTGTACCCTTACGAGTCATTTAAACTCGATAACAATGTGACATTATTGTTATGTTCACATCCCCAAAAGGACCACCGAGTCCATTTCTTAGGTAGATGGTTATGTCCTCTGTGTCCAAGCTAGGGACTAGACCTTCTAGGTGTACGGCACCTCGTTCCTTCGGACACGTGGTGTTGATAACTCGGACACGAGATCTCGGACCCTCGGCGTCGATGCCTCGGGTTCACGGCGTTGATGTATTCGGACCCACAGGACCTCGGGGGCAAGGTATTGTTCTCTTCGGTGGTGTTACTCTTCGAGTACGTGACGTCGATCTCTCACCGGGGGTGAACGACGTTGATCTATTTTCGGGTGCGTCGTTCCTTGTGGGTCGTCTCGGTTTTTATTTCAATAAAATTTTTATTATTATGTTCAAATTAAAGAATTTCACTTTCACTTTTTAACGAGTTGACACAGACTGAGAAACGTTGGGGTACCTGATATGTCAGGTACCTTAAGAGGTCCGGTCTTATGACCTCACCAATCGGTAAGGGAAGAGGTCCCCTAGAAGGGTTGCGTCCCTAGTTTGGGTCCAGAGGGTGTAACGTCCGTCTAAGAAAATGGTCGACTCGGTGTTCCCTTCGGGTTTAAAGAATTTCGACTCAAAGTTTATTTGATAAAATTTTAGAAATTTATTTAGGATTTTATAGGCTCGATCTTAATTGGACTCTAATGAATTAGATCGCCAAGAGTTATCCTCTACTGAGACTGGAGGTCCCCTGTTTCCCTTGTAAAAACCCACTAACCTCCCCTACTACGGTCACCGTAGATCACCCGTCTCCGACAATTTGTAGGACGTCACGGTTCCTGTCGGGGGGTGTCGTCTTTTACTGAACAAAGGTTATCCTCGTTTCGGTGGTAACGACTCCGACTCTTTGAGACCAGATTAAATTGGGAATCATGTTACTGACGGGTCTCTTCCTGTCACAGAGCGGACTCCAGTGTGTCGCTCCGTCTACATTCCTGAACAAAATGGGGTAAACCACCTTTCTAGTAACGTGAGACTCCAGTTAGTCCGTCGTCTTCAACCCTCGACCCGACCCTACTGCCACTCCGCCCATGTACTGGGACTGTCACTCAGGGAGGACTTTGAAACAAGGGTCCACGAAGTGGACCGACAGGGATCAGGACCGGGACCGACCCTCGTTATCAACCCAGTCCCAGGAGTATCAGGGAGTGGTCGGGCTAAGTACGGTCGGACTGGGTCTGTAAAGGCTGTCTTTCCGAACATTAGGCGGGTGACTTCTTTAGGGTCGAAGAGTCCGAGTCGGCCAGGCATTCATGCCCCTAATTTCAGACGTCCGCTTTGTGCGTCTCCACTGTTGCTCTTCCTTCTTTCACGGTCCAGTCCGTCAATTAAAAACTCGACCCCCTTACTAAAGGTCTGTCTGTGTTCCGTTGAACAGGGGGTAACGGGGGTTCGGACGGGGGGAGTGGGTCCTTTTCTTTCTTTCTCGTGACCCCACAAGAGACTCAGACCCCGCCCTCGACAAGCCTTTGGCGCAGGTGGGGGGCGGGGGGGGGGGG
>SJYO01045292.1:57036033-57050912 GCA_006410555.1 Capra ibex
GGGTGTAGGTCGAAGGACGACCCAACACAAAACCAGTTCCGTGACCCGACACTCGCTCCGTGGTACGGTCTGGGAAGTCCTTCGTCCTAGTCCTGGTCCACGAGTGTCACCACGGGAGGACGACGGATGATCTCCGGGTAAGGTGTCCTTACAGGTCCCGGTCCCGACACGCTTCGGACCTTGAGATCTTACCGGTCTCGGTCCGGAAGTTAGAGAGTCATAGGGGAGGTCGGGTTCCGACCCGGAGGTGTCACCAGTTTTGGAAACTCCGGTGAGCCCCGACCTTTATAGCCGAGTCCGTGGGTGCCGACCACACTCCCTGGAACCCGTCCAAGCCTGGAGTCGAACGAGCATCTATTGTATCCTTGATATCGTAGTGTCACGTGGATCTTTTACTGATCAGGGACTCTTCGTCCTCGGTAGCCCTAGTTGTCTTTCTTGTCACCTGTCCCTTAATCAATCCTCTACCCCCCCNACCCCCCCCCCCCCCCCCCCCCCCCCCCCCGACTTTAGTCTCGGGTTGTAGTTCTTCGTCTCCGTGAACTCAACACTCGAATCGTAGATCGTCATCTCCCGGACCCAAACTTAGGACGGAGATGACGAAGGATCTTGTTCACTGAACAACACGGAGCCAAAGGAGTAGACATTTTACCCCTACTACTATTACTACTATTCTTAAAGTTGGAGTGTCTCAATGACAATGTTCCTAATTTACGTCCCTTACATCCAACTCACGACCCTCGTCACGCACCGTCTAATTCAATATTTTGCAATGGAGGATGACTGTCTTAGACAATGAAGACGGGTAAAGAACGAAAGATATGATCACCAAAGTAGGGTTACTAGGCGTTCCGTGAAGGTCAGACGTGAAGTACACGCCTACTTCCGTTACCTACGACCCATCTATAATTGGGGTTTTCCTTCCCTCAAACCTCGTGTGTGTCGTCTGGGTCCGTTTCCTGGGTCCTTCTGCTCTCTGTTATGTTCTCTTTGAGAGAGACGACTCCGGTTCTCCGTACTCGGAGGTGGACTTTTCTCCCTCAATGCATTCCTTCGACCCCGAGTCCCACTGTTCCGGGTTTCCCCAGGGACTGAGGGTCCACGTTTATGGCCAAGTGGTGGAGGTTCGAAACTGGAAACCCGACTAGTCACCGGAAAGACTCGGAGGCGTAGGGGTAGGTATTTAGTCCCACGAACAAGCGGTAGGACTGTCTCGACCCGTCCTTCAGTTTCCCTTACGCCCACCTGCACCGTACAAACCTTCGGGACGGTCCGACCGACGTAGAGAGGGACGCCAGAGGACTCGTCGACGGGGACACTGAAGTCTCGTGGTCGTGAAAATAAACTCTACCGACGGGCGTGACCCGTGAATTCTGCACGGTCCGTACCACGGGCACCTGAGGGAGTAAGTTGGATAGGTGTCGGGGTACTCCGTCATTACTGACGACAGGGGCCCAATGCACACCGAGTCACTCGAACTCGTTGACCGGGTTCAAGTGTGACGGAGGTAACACTCACCGTCCACTATCATTACTTCGATGGTGAGTGACTCCCGAGTGACACTGGCCCCGGCTCGGAACGGGACCTGTGCGACTCGAGGGGACGAGCCGAGTGCCGGGACGAATCTTTCGTCATCAGCCTCCGAGTCCCTCCAAGCCGGTGAAGAAGTGGGTGCACATACAGAGATCGTTCCCCGCCTCGCACTAAAGTCGCACCACCAGACTCGGGTCCCGGGACCCGAGTCCCTTCTCTTAATGACATTACTACCATTGTCAGTCGCAAATGACTGAGTGACACACTTCCACGACCCAATTCGGGAACTTTGAATTGCACTCACAACGAGGAGGGTGTAAACCCATCCAAAATACTTCCTTTTGCCTTCCTGTCTATAAGTTGTCTTTTCGTGAAGTCTCCAGGAAAGTGTAGGAAAGACCCAAACAAGTCAGGACTCCTATTCGGACCGACTAGAGTCTCAATAGATGGAAGACCTCCTCCTCTGACTCCGGACCCCCCACTTCGGACTTCGACCGAGTCCCACTGAGTCGTCCTTTATGCATTCTGTCGGGTCTAAAGGTCGATTCCGAGGGAGGATTGAAGAGGAGTCGGGGGTCTGTTAGGCTCTGTCGTCAATCTTCGAGGGACACAGGTAGACCCGGATTCTGAGTTGCCCCCTTTGTCCTCTTTACCCTCCCTCTCTGAACGGGGTCTTCTGGAGGTTCCGATCGGTGGGGTAGGAAGGTGAGGAAGGTGAACTTGCCTGACAATCGGGGACCTGAATAATCGTCTGCAGTGCTCAAGTCCAAGAAGCTTGGTAAGTACTCTTCACAAGTTCCCCGTCGAGTGTGGGGTGACGGGGGAGGTTCGGAGTGATTAGTAAGTACTCGGTCCGTCCGCCCACCCCCGCCCCATCGTCGACGGGTCACTGGGAGACGACGGGCACCAGGGAGTGAAGAATCCCGAGTCCCCGATACCCGAAGCCACAATCTTCCTCTTACCGTTCCCTTGAAAGTGGCCCTAAAAAGAAACTTATTCGTGATAGAGTAAATTTTAGGGTCGTTGAGGATCCTCTAGTCAAAAAGGGGTAAAATATCCCTCCTCGGGAGGTTTTTTGAGGGGGTCGCCGGACTGAGTCGGTCTGCTGACTCTTGAGAACCTTGTTCAAGAAGGGTTTTTCTCCGGTTCACTGACACACTGGAGTCCGTCGCGGAAGGAGAGACACCCGGAGTCAGAGAGGCACACAGGGTTCCCGGGAAGTCAGGGGTTGTGTCCACCACCCACACAGTTTCCGGGGGAGTCCCGAAGAGGTGGAGGGGGACGAGGACCGTCGACAGGGTGTGGAAGCCTCCGGACATGATTGTCCTCCGGAGAGAACCCGACTTTACTTTGGGTCGGACTTCCGTAATACCACCCTAGACGGAAATTTACGGTGGATACGGGAAGTGGGCTCAAAGAGACACTAGTTCCCCAGTCACCAGTCTAAGGACCTTCCCGACGGTACTCCTGGGTCCTTCTGGTAAACGATAAAGACTTGTAGGGGGTACGGGGGTGGAGTCCGAGAAACGTGAATGACAGAGTGGACCTTACGAGAAGGAAATACGCGTGAGTCCCGCACAAGGGAGTGGAGGAAGTTGAGAAACGAGGTCACAGAAGAGGAAGTCCATGAACAAGTTTACAAGGGAAAAGACTTAGAAAGACTGAGATTTTAACGTGAATGGGGTAAGGACCGAGGGACGGAAGACACTAAAATAAGAGGTATCATGGCTAGTAGTAAACTGTATGATATCTAGAATGGAACCTCTTCCCTTACCGTTGGGTAAGGTCCTAAGAACGAACCTCTTAGGGTACCTGTCTCCTCGGACCGCCCGAGAAACTTGAGGTACCCCAACGTTTCCCAGTCTATTCTGGCTCACTGATTGTGTGTGTGTGTTTGTGTGTGTCTAGAATAGATAAATACACAAACGAAAAAATTTTTTTACAGAAGGGGAGATCTTACAGTCGAGGTGTTCATTTACTTAAACACTGATAAACCAAGTAACGACACAAGAGGATCTGATCATCGACCATATGTCATCCACGAGTTAATTATGAAAATTTACATTCCTAGTGAGCACCTGTCGCGGACCGTGTGTTCTTTGTGATTTCTTTATAAACGTGACTAAGGTATAAGTAAGATGTGTATAAATAATTCGTGGAACAAACGGTTCGCGACCCCTATATGACCAATTGGTCTACCCTTCCTGGGAATAAACATGGAATGGTAAACGTCCATGAATAAAGTGAGAAATGTTTCACGAATCACAGGGACCAGGAGTCGTACCGGGGTACTCCGCTCACCTACGTGTTCGGTCTACCCCTCTGGTTCCTACCGTCCCCTTCACGGAACAAGGCGGGTGGGGGGTGGGGTGCTCGTTCAAGAACCGTCCCTAGGTAGGACCTAGTCGATACCCGGGTGGTGAATCGGATTGAAGAGAGCCCGTGACTCCAGAAGGACGGGGACTGTAAAATTCAGAGATGGTAAATGGTAACAGGGTGGAGGAGAGACCAAGTCGAGCGAGACGGAGTCCGGAGGACCCCCAGTTACGTCCCCTACTACCCTTTCGACTGGAGACGACGACTCCGGACTCGATACTGCAAGTGTTCGGGGAGAACTGTTACTGAGAGGCGACGGGTATTAGGAAGTGAAGAATCCGGAGACCCCGGGATTCGAAGTCTCAATCTCATTCTTACCGTTCCCTTTAAAGTGACCCTAAAAAAAAGACTTATTCGTGATAGAGTAAATTTTAAGGTCTTCGAGGATCCTCTAGTCGAAAGGGGGTAAAATATCACCTCCTTAACCTCCGAGTCTCTTGGGTTGTTGGATGTTTCTCTCATTTCCCTTCTTCGGTTCTCCTACGTCTTCGTTCAGAGTAGGGGATATTTCATAAAGGTCTGGGGATCTAGGTGTCCGAGTAAACATTATATTTATTGTTATGATGATGATAATGACAGTATGGACTACGTTTATCGGTTGAGTAACCTTGAGGACTACGACCCTTTCTAACTTCCGTCCTCCTCTTCCCCTGCTGTCTCCTACTCTACCAACCTACCGTAGTGGGTACGTTACCTGTAGTTGAACCCGTTTGAGGCCCTCCACCACTCCCCCCTTTGGACCGCACGACGTCAGGTGCCCCAGTCTTTTCTTGACCTGTGCTGAACCGCTGACTTATTGTTACTGTCGTTGTCAAGAAATTGATCACGGAGAATACTCGTCCTCGTCGGGTCTCATAAAGTCCATAGTTTTGGTTAGAAGTGTTGGGGGGAGACTCCATCTAGGATAACCACAGGAGTGTGTCTCCTCCTTTGACTCCGTGTCTCTCCGATTCATTGAATGGGTTCCAGTGTGTCCTTCACCCCCTCGGTCGCACCTCAGGCCCTCTAGACCACGATCTCAAGTATGAGAATACTGCAACGGGGGAGGGGAAGTCTCTCACTAAGACCTGTTTAGTCGGGTCACTGAGACCCGTCTGGGAAACAAGTCCCCTCCTTTCAGTTCCAGACTTCCTCCAGGCCTAGGGTATCTTTTTTGTCTAGTCCTCGTCCTTTGATTGGGTCCATAGGGCCTAACTACCCATCAAATCACCCCCATCCTTCCCGGAGAGTCCTGACGGAGTCAAAGGGGTTCTTCTTCACTCTCGACCCGACGTCCGTCCCGGTACGTAATCCGGAGACGACCGAGGGGGTCCGGACCTGTAGGGTGCAAGACCAGAGTCTACAGTTGTGTCGTCTCGGGTAAAGGTTCTGAGCACAGAGTCCTTTGACGAGTGTGAAGACAAAGAGTCTGAGTACGACAGTTTGCGATCCGAGTCCGTGGTCTTCAAAACAACTCAGGGTCGGGAAAACTCTCCTTAGGTTCCCCCGAGGTCTACCCCGTCTTTTACCGAATTTCCTCGTCCCTCGACAAAGGAGGGAAGAGGGCGTGAGGTCCGACGGCCCCCGGTCGATCGTTTCGCCGAGCAGTACGCTCTTTCCACCTGACAGTACACCTCGACTCCCCTGTTAGCCCCGACACCCACCGTCGCTTGTTCCCGGCGAGAACAATAAAGAGGGCTAGTGCCCTTTCCTCCGACCAGGGCGGGCGACTCTCGGTCCTCCCGTTTCCCCTGGTAGTCGACGTGCGTCGTCTCGGACCTCGTCCCGAGTGTCCGGGACCTTCCCGGAAGAACGGACCTTCCGGGGAGTAAAGGTTTAGGGGAGGTGGGGCCCTCCGGAAGACGTCAGTCCGACACTCAGGTGTCCGTTCGGGAAGGGGAGAAACCGGGAGTCACAAGGACTGTCTTTTACCCTGGACCAGTGTGGACGGAACACCCGGACGACCCTCTCCCACGGTTCGTCTACGTGACCCGTCCCCGAAGGTCGGAACCGTGGTAACTGCAAACCCCGGACTCTCGAGAAGCAACACCCCCGTTAGGACACGTGACATCCCGCAAATCGTCGTAGGGATCTACGGTCATCGTAGAGGTATCTCGACACTGTTAGTTTTTACAAAGGTCCGGAACGGCTTACAGAGGACCTCTCGTTTTACGAAGTCTTGGGACGAAATTTCTGAGGGGTCTCGGGTCCTGTGTCCTCCGCCAAATCGGTACTTCGGTCGGTCGTAAACAACTCGGGAAATGTTGGTAGTAGTGGACAATAGCATGGGTAAATACCTACTCCTTGAACTCGTGTCTCTTCAATACGTTGACCGGACTCCAGTGTTTCGTATAATTTTTTGATCTTAAACGTGGGTTCGTGGGTTTGGGTTCGAGGATGTATAGTATAAACTGTTAAGTACAATCAAGGATAGAAGTCTCGAGGGTTCTGGGGTTTTGGAGGTTTGAGGGTGAGGTCACAGTCCTACTGTCCAGAGAGGTGACCCTTCGGAAAAATGACATAAGGAACGGGGAAAGGGGAACGGAGGTGACTTGGTTCTTCCTTACACCCGAAAGTTATTCCGTCTGCATCCGAACTTACCGTCGGACTGATGAGTAAGTCACTCACACTCCACGATCCGTTCACAGAAGTAGAGAGACTCGGAGTCCGAAGAGCAGACATTTTACCCAGGTAGAGGGAACACAGTGTGTCGTCGATTTTCGTGTCTGAGACCTCAATCTTACGGTCCAGTCTTAGGGTCGACACGGTGAAGGTTTGGTACCCTCGATCCCGTTCACTGACTTGTTAAGACACTGAGTCAAAGGGTAGACACTTACACCTGTTATTATCGTGGACACGGTGTCTCGGCCCTACTCGTATGTGCTCGATCGGATAGAGTTCACACAACTTGGTACGGACTGTGAAGTATTTACGATCTCTCCACAACCGATACCGAGAGTTCCCCGGAGGACCCCCTGTCTCCTCTCCCGTACTTATTCCGTACACGGGACCCTGTAGTCGTTGGAATTTAAGTGTAGGACTCGGAGGGTCCCTGGCCGTGTAAGGACGACCTCTCGAATTGTACCGACTTTAGTTTAGGGAGAGAGAACAGGTCTGGTTCTCTCCCGAAGCGTCCTCTCCTTTCCTTTTCCTTGACCCGTCTCATCGGTGACCCGATGGTCTTCCCCGTGCGACCGGAGCGGTCGGAAAAAGGTTACAGAAATAATTCGACCCGTAGTGACAAGACAGGACACATAGTCAGGAGGACTGAGGGGAACGGGGGTCGTGTCCGAGGAAGGGTAACCGACGGGGAGGGGAACACTTAAAGTACTTGTTTATCTATCTCAGTTCGCGGATCATGGGGATAAAACGTCTATTATCGTTGTCGGTGTTAAGACATGGTTCATGGATACAACGTAGTCCGTGACGGTTCGGAAGGCTCGTCCGCCCACAGAAATACGGGTGAATAGTCTACTCCTTTAATTCCGAACGGTCTCTACCGAGCCGGAACACGTAGAGAGAGTAGGGACCACGTAGAGTCGACCTCCCTTGGCAACCCTGTGTGGACACAGTAAACAAAGTCCAGACCAGATCGATCCCACGAGTGAGACGTAGGAGTTCCAGACCCCCCCCACCACAGAGTGTTAGGACGAGTAGTCAGGTCTCCCGTGACGGGTCGACTCAGTCCAGTCCTTTGTGTTAGAACGAGGGGTAGGGGAGTAGTCCTTAACACAGCCAGACAAATGTGTGGACCGTCCTAGAGGTCCTTTCACCTTTCAACCGATCCGGAGTCTCCTCGCCAAGGTTCCGGTTCCCCAGACACACCCGTTGCCCAGTTTGGACCGTCCTCTCGTACCTCCCCCGTGTCTACTCCCATGACCCTGGTGGACCGACCCTCCCCACCCTTCCAGGAAGGTACACGGGAGACCCGGAGTCAAAAGGGGCGACTTTTTCCTTTCCCGACCTTTGTGACTAAATTCGAATCGAGAAGATGTTTAATCATCGTCAGATCCTCAAATCGTTCACGTTCACAAGTCTTTAGTCTCGATGGACCGAGTTTACGTTTAAGTAAGTAACCGATCAAATGACTCATGGATGATACACAGTCTGAGACAAGATCGACGACCCCTACGACTCCCTTGTTCTTTCTGTGTCCGGAACGGGAATATAGTGAGTATCAGAGCACCTCCTCCGTCCACCACTTGTTTATTACCTGTAAAGTCCAACCTTACTTACGGTGCTTCCTTTATTTTGTCCTGTGACAAAATCTCTCACAAAACATGTCACTCCTCCCGTTCACAATAACTCTTCTCCATTAGTTCCTCCAGAAGAACCTCCTCCACGGAAACCTCGATTCTGGACTTACTGGTCTGTCTAGGTGGACACCTTCTAGTCCCCGTTCCCACAGGGTCCGTCGCTCTTGTTGTTCACGTTTACAGGACTCCGTCCTTGTTCAAATCGTCCAAATTTCTTGGTTTCCTTCCGGATATTCCGACCTGGTGTTCACTCTCTTCTCTTCTCATACCCTCTAACATTGTTGGTACAAAAGGTCAAAGACTTACACTACGAGACCGTAGAACCCTGGAACGATTGTGACCTCCCAGACGGGGAGGGTCCCGATCGAGTAAGGATCTCTATCATTTGTTGAGTGGACATACACTCGAAAAGTTTACATTTGGTCTGTTAGGGTCCGGGTGTGGGGGGTGGTAGAGGAAAGAACCTGAGAGAGTGAGGTCCGGTGATAGACGGACAGGAGTAGTGGGTCCCGGTCCCTGGTCTGTTGGTCCCTGTCGGAGAGACAGGGTCTCGGGTGACTTTAGTAAACTTGGTCGGTTGAGATTCGGACGAATGAGACTGAACGGGCAAGGAATTTATGTATTGTGTAACGGTCTATCACTGCTTCTGGTGCTTCGTTTTATTCCGTCCCTTCTCTCACATTTCCCTAGAAATAAAAGATACAATCTGTCCCACCGGTCCCTTCCGGAAACTCCTCCAAGTAGAAACTTGATTCTCCTTACTTCACACCCTCGTTCCGAACGTCTGTGTAGACCCCCTTTTCGTCAAGTATCACCTTCCTTGTCATTCACGTTTCCGGGGCGTCCGTCCACACGTGCACAAATCAACGAGTCAGCACAGGCTGAGAATCACTGGGAGACCTGACATCGGACGGTCCGAGGAGACAGATACCCTAAAAGGTCCGTTCTTATGACCTCACCCAACGGTACTGGAGGAGGTCCCCTAGAAGGACTGGTTCCCTAGTTTGGACTCAGAGAACCCAGAGGACGGAACCGTCCACCCAAGAAATGGTGACACGGTGGACCCTTCGACCATTTCCGGGACCCCACTCTCGTTAGAACCCTATAAATTCCTTGTGGTTCTTCCGGTCCCACCGACCGTGTCTCCCTCTCTCCCCCGGTCGAAGATCATTCATTAGTTATTCATACTCCACAAGAATAGGAAAGAACTCCCGAATAATATTAGACTTATCTTTATACCCTCGAACTGCAGATGAAGGGAAGTGGGGAATAGATCTTCCATCCGAAGTCTCTAATTTACTTTACATTACTTGATTTTACACTTTCCGTACATTTGGTCGTACCCCGTCTACTCCTTTTGTGAACCGTTAATAATGACAATAGTCGAGGGTGGGACAAAACTGTGTCGGACCCTGTTAAAGACATAGGATTGACTTAATTTAGAGTGTCATCGGCAAGTCCCTGGGCACTCAGAAGGGGTGAAGAGTTCACTCCTTTTGCTCCGAGTCTTTACCCTGCAGAGGACGGGTTCGGGGAATAGAGTGTCAGACTCTCGATTGTGGGTTTGGGTTCAGAAGGGTTGAGGTTTCGGGTACGAGAAAGTAGGAGCATGAAGACTCAGAGTCGAAGGAGTAGACGTTTTACCGTCTCAATTTTGTATGGAACTCCCGACTTACTTTTTCATTCTTCAATACTACGGTCATGTTGTATACTAAAGTGGTCCGGGTTTCTTATTGGTCCCGTCCTTCCACTATATTACCCGCACAATAGTGATTTCTCTGACTCCGGGTCTCTTCAGTTTGCTGAACGGATTCCAGTGTCTGGTCCCTACACCTTACTCTTAGGTCAAGACTTAAGTTTCGAAGTTTTGACCCTTCCTTTCCGGGTAAAAGAACCAGTAGGTGGACTTGTGGGGGATGAGTACCTAATCCACCTACGTTTGGTCACCCGGAGACTGAAGTGTCCACACTGATGGTTGGGACTTGTTCTGACGACGTTCGGTCTGTTGCGGAAGTACGTTCGACCCCTCTCCCCGAGAAGGAGTCCCCCCAGACCCGGACGTGGCCCTACGGTCCAAGCGTCCACCTCACACCCACCTAAGCCAGAGTAAAGCGGAGGAGGGAAGAGAGACACGCGACGTGTCGGACGTGTTGTGAGACCTCGCAGGACGGGTCTGTGAAAATAAGGGTAACATGCAATGTAATTCTTTGTACAACCAGTGATTGTGGGTTCTTATACCGTTATTATATAGTACTATTCATATACGTACATTGTCCTCGAAACTCACACGACTATATCTCTGAACTCCCTCCGATTTTAGTCACTTCAGTCTAATAAAACGGTTGTTTCCAGACAGATCAGTTGTGATACAAGAAAGGTCATCAGTGCGTACCTACACTCTCAACCTGACCTTTCTTCCGACTCGCGGCTTTTTAACTACGAAAACTTGACGCCAAAACCTCTTCTGAGAACTCTCAGGGAACCTAACGTTCCTCTAGGTTGGTCAGGTAGGATTACCTCTAGTCAGGACCCACAAGTAACCTTCGTGACTACAACTTCGACTCTGAGGTCATGAAACCGGCGGACTACGTTTCTTGACTGAGTAAACTTTTCAGGGACTACGGCCCTTTCTAACTTCCGTCCTCCTCTTCCCCTGCTGTCTCCTACTCTACCAACCTACCGTAGTCGCTGAGTTACCTGTACTCAAACTCGTTTGAGACCCTCAACCACTACCTGTCCCTCCGGACCGCACGACGTCCGGTACCCCGACGTCTCAGCTGTGCTGACTCGTTGCCTTGTTGTTGTTTTCTAGAGGGCTCTTCGGTCTGGACGGGTCTCAGGGGGGTGAGGATGTACGGCGGCGGAGGAGGAGTTTCGTAGGAATCTTTCTCGGTGGACACTCATGGGTGACCTTCGTGAGAACTACCGGTCTACCAGTCAGGTCGTTCTAAACGAAAATCATTCAACCCTTTCCTCCACTCTAAGAGACGTTTATGTACCCCGACCACGAATAAATGTCCGAACTAAATTATGAGAGGAGACAGAGGGGATCGGCGGGTTCCGGTCAGGAGATTGTGGGTCGAGGGTCCTACCGGTAAGAATCTTTTGACACTCCGTCAAGGAGACCGTCGTAGGACTGAAGGAGTCAGAGACCGTGAGAAACCCCATTCTCGGTACTAGGGGCACCGGGACCTTTAACGTCGGTGACGTAAGGTCTTCCCGTAGGGTGAGGAAAAGTGGGGACGACTGTCACAAGGTTCGGTCCTCCTGTATTACATTCTTAACAAGGGTAGGGGGCGGGGGTCGGGGACCGAGATGGGGAGTCTAATTGGGGTCGGAGGGACGTCGGAGGGAGTGGTCAGCGGTCCCCTGTCCACACACTATTCGTTGGGAATGTTAGTATGTCTGAAGACCTTGTAGTCTCGTCGCTACGACCTGTGGAATAGTTCGACCTTTTCGTCCCGGGTCACTCCCCGTTTACCGGTTACGGTTCCTAGAGTTTGAAGAAGGGACTATAGTTGTTGAAACGTTTTCAAAAACCCTATACTTAGGATATTGCCCGTGACCGCCAAGGTCTTAAAGATCCGCTCCCTCCGGATCTTCGTCGTCGGACTACAATCCCCACTCCCACCTGTGGCTTGTGCGAACGGAACTTCGAAGTAAACGTGTCTTTCGTGTGACAACATATGACGGTCGGAAACAGACCTCTCCAATAGTGTCCCAATTTGACCACTTCTAATGTCCTTAACGAAACTTTGGTACACACGTATCGTGTGGGTGAGACAAACGAAACACACATACAGTATCTGGTTGTTTGCGGTGTTTAAAGAGACGAGTGATAAGAGATTCCTACGAAAATAAGTGGAAGATGTGATCTAATTCTTTGTACAGTCAATAATTGTAGGTTCTTATACTATTATTATGTTACACTATTTGCATATGTATATTGTACCTCCTTCTCTCCCGAAACTCACACGACTATCTCTGAAGTCCCTCCGATTCTAGAGGGTTCTTCGGTCTCGACGGAGGACCCTCCTCCGGGACTAAATAATCGGTCAATTTTTCTGTCACTCTAGATCTCGGTGTGTCTCAGGGGTGACCCCTAGACCTCCCTTGGTCCTCTCCAAGAGTGAGTTAGTCTTGATTTCTTTCTCATATTTCACTTCACCAGTCTGTGTCTGTTACGTACGACCGAAACATGTCCAACACACTGGAACCTGTTCAGTGGATTCGAACGACTCGAAGGTAAAGAAGTGGACAAGGTACGATTGTCGTCAACCGAGGGACCACTACACCTATAATGTATCCTGTTGTGGACTGTTTGAGTCGTCTCTTCTCACTTCGTGGGTCGCTTTGTGGAGTAGTGAGTCTGTACGCGACAATAGATAGGTGTGACCCCTAGTATACCTTCACCCAAGTGACACTTCGATTACTTCAAAAATTTCCAAGTTTCGGTGAGGGTTCGGCACATGATTTAAGACATGAACATTTAGACATACGAAAAAGAATTTCTTTCGGGGAGTTAATCATGTTCAAAGGTCGGGGTATTTGTGAACCTGGACGGGGACCCAAGTAACGTCTCGCCTCGAAAGTCTTGGGAGACGTCTCCTCTCTTTAGGACAACACAAAGTAGTGAAGAAGGAGTCTTGAGGCGGACCCTGGGGGGTCTGGGTAGGACGGAAGGTGGTCGCTACGAAGTGTTTCACTCCGTTGCAGAAGCGAGTCTGGGAGTGTCGTTCACAGCCTTTGATCGTACCGTTAGGAGGGGGAATATCTGTTCGTTTTCCTCTGGGTTTCTCCTTTCCTCTAACCACGTTCCAGGACTTCAATCGTTCACCGGTCCCTACCCTGTCGAAAATTTATTCGTTGGATTAGGAATGTGGTCGTAAATGACAAAAAGAGAGCGCACAGTTCTTTCAGATTAACGATCCTATTAAGGTGTGGTTTCTTAAACAGGACCTAGAAAGCTGTGGTAGAAGAATCATAGTGAAGGAGTGGGGAAGGAGGTCCGTCGGGAGAGACTTGTGAAGAGGGGCGAGGGGACCAGAGTGTTTTAATATGGGAGAGAAATGAAAATAAAAATACTTGTAAATTACAAAGTGACTACCGTTAATTTATAGAATAACAACCCGTCATAGTGGTTGAGTTACGTACACAAACTCGTTTGAGTCGTTCTATCACTTCCTGTTCCCCTCGGACCACACGACGTCAGGTGCCCCAACGTTTCTCTGTCTGTGCTGACTCGTTGACTTGTCATAGAGTAACTCCCTATCACTTTGTTGAAGGACCTCCATCTTCGGAACAGATTGTCCGGAGTATCGATTGGAACTACGGGACTTACACGACCCGTGTCCACTCCCTGGGTGGCCCCTTGGACGCTATGGTGGAGGAAGAGGGTGACCACTACTTAAAACAGTACTGTGAAGACTGGAGTTAGACGTCGGAAACTAGAAGATGCCTAATGAAAGAAACTCTCAGATCTTTGTTGGATCCAAGACCTAAGACTATTCGGTCCCTAACTAGGGTGAGTCGACGGACAACACACTGACACTCGTTCTGTGAAGAGAGGGTCGGAGTGAAAAGAGGAGACCTTTTATTCCGTTTATTGGGAGGGGTGAGGCTCCCCGTAAAAGTCGGACCTAATTCAGTCTACGACGTGTATCCGTTTCAAATCGCGACGTGGAACGGGGACCACGAATCTGCCATTTCTTAGACGGACGTGACGTCCTTTACACCCAAACCAGGGACCCAGCCCTTCTAGGGGACCTCCTCCCGTACCGTTGGGTGAGGTCATAAGAACGGACCTCTTAAAGTACCTGTCTCCTCCGACCTCCCGACGTCAGGTACCCCAACGTCTCATCCTGTGCTGACACACGAAAGTGAAGTGTGAACGAGGGTCATTCGTAAAGAATTTAGAACCGACAGAGGCTACCTCTGTCACGTCACGTCAGAAGTCGTGAATGACCCATGGTCCGAGTCAAATTTCTCTAATTGTATATAACGGAGAAAAATTATAAGTGGTGACAGGTTACCTAGGCATACTAGTAAAGGGGACACAAATGTTTACTTGTTCGACTTCAAGTCTCTCCAATTCGGGGTCTACTGTGTCGAACGGTGAGTAATTCGAACTTCGAACGGTTCGTAGTTCAAAGAACACTAATAGTTCACTTTACACGTTGTGTAGTGGTTCGTGTGTCAGTCTCGAGCTATTTCTCCTAGTAAGGACGTCTTTACTGGCCTAGGTCTTCCGATGACCCTGGGCCCGAGGGTCCTCGTTGTCGTCGACCCTTTCCCCTTAACACAGGTGTCGTCGCGTTCCGTCCCTTTCGCTCCCTTGCGTCCCCCACCCCCCACCCCAGACCACTTTAGATCTGACCCTGGAGACGCCATAAGGCGGAGGCTCCGAGTCCTCCGAACCCTCCTGTCCCAGGACTGACACCGCGCCGGCGGGTCCCGCCCGCCTTACCCCCCCCGGCGGGTCCTCTCCGCCGCAATGGAACCCGCCCTCCCGCTTCTGGTGGCCGTCGTCGTGCTCGCCACACTTGTCGTCGTGGTCGTTGGCGGCGCGCGAGGTGTGGAAGAACCGGTGACAGCGGTCGCGGCGGTAGACACGCTAGCGGGGCGCCTCGCCCGGTCGGGCCCTGACGGCCGCGGCCGGGGCCGAGGCCCAAATATCGGACCCCCCTCCCAGACCCCTCCCCTGACGCGAGCCCCTGGGCGGGGGGGGGGGGGGGG
>SJYO01045292.1:57050921-57061071 GCA_006410555.1 Capra ibex
GGGGGGGGGGGGGGGGGGATGCGAGCGGAAGGCCCCTTTTCCCACCACGGACGCGGGGACCCTGACCCGCTTTCTCCGGGCCTTTTCAATCCTTTTCAACCTGGGTTCTTGGTCCCTTCGCGTGAGATCGGGTCTTCTGGCTCATCGGCGGACTGAAGGGTCGATACACCGGGCTCCGAAGTGCCAAGGCATGAACGGACACTTTTCCCGGTGTCGTCTGTTAGACTCCTGACTTAGTGAATGATCGGAATTGACCTAAGCATGTGGCGGAGACGGCGCATGATCAACGCACCCGAACTGCAACCGGAGACCCCCACTACTATCATAGTCAGCCTTGATGTGTTCTCCAGACAACCCTCAAGAACGTCAACTATGACAAAATGAATAAAAAGAAGGCCACACCCAATCAGTAGACATCCAGCCTCAGACAGACACAAACATAGTGAACAGCTCAGACTGAGAAACCCTGGGGTGTCTGATATCAGGCTGGCAGTCCGAGGAGACAGGTATCTTAAGAGGTCCGTTCTTATGACCTTACTCATCGGTAAGGGAGGAGGTCCCCTAGAAGGACTGGGTCCCCAACTTGGTCACAGAGGATGAAATGTCCAACGGACCTCCTCAGAAAAACAAGGAAGTCCTATTCACGTCCCCTTCTGTCAGGACCCAACACGCCGTCAACGTAGGAAGCAACAAAAAAAAAAAATTCTGTGACGGTTAAAAGGTTTGACAATCGTGATATAATGTAAAGACAATCGTTACCTACTCACTAGGTCAAAGAGGTACAGGAACGGTTGTGACCTGAACATAAAAAAAAAAAAAAAATAAAATCGGTGTGACTACCCCCACATCTCTTTAGAACACCAAAATTAAACGTAAAAGAATTACCGATTACTATAAATTGTAGACAAGTACACGAATAAACAGTAAACATATAGAAGAAACCCCTTTTGATAGAGAAGGACAACAAACGGTAAAAGAGTGACCTGACAGAAAAGACGACAACTCAAAACTCTCACGAAATATATCGGATTTATGACCAGAATACAATCTATACAACAAACGTTTTTAAAAGAGGGTTAGATATCGGACCGAAAAGTAAGAACGATTGTCTAGAAAGTGTCTCGTTTGTGAACATTAAAACCACCTCAGTTTTACTACTTTAAACGGGAAAAAACATAGTACGGAAATCACAGTTTGAGAAACGTATCGGGATTTAGGACTTCTAAAAGAGTCTAAAAAAAGATCTACAAACTATTCAATATCAAAATACAAAATATAAATTCTGGTACTCAATTAAAAATATAGTCCGTGTTCCGAATCCAACTCCAAAAATAAACTAAATAAAAACGGATAGCAACTGGTTAACGACGTCGTGGTAAACAAATTTTTCAATAGAAATAAGGTAACTTAAGGGAAATGTGTAAACAGTTTTGAGTTAGCCCGTATAAACCACCTAGATAGAGACCCCAGGGATAAGACAAGGTAACTAGATTAACAGATAGGGAAATGGTTACGTCCAAAGGGGTTGCCGAGTTCCCCCTTTCTTAGGTGGGCGTTACGTTCTCTGGGTCCTCTGAGCCCAAACTAGGGACCCAATCCTTCTAGGGGACCTCCTCCTTTACCGTTGGGTGAGGTCCTAAGAACGGACCCTTTAAGAAACCTGTCTCCTCGGATCTGTACTGAATCACTGATTTGTTGTTGTTGTAGACGTCAAAACTCGTTTCATTCACCATAAGATTAAAAAAGTCCTAGGTATACGAGTGACTATCATATAACTTTATTTCAACTTAAAACTTACAAATGAAATATGGGATTTAGAACAAGTTAAGTAAATAATCAAAATCTTCACCAAAAAAAAAAAAAAAAACCAGTGTAGAAACTCTGAAAGATATATCTGTTAGTACAGTAGATGTTTAACATTCCGGCCTGGGGTCCCGGCACTACCCGGTTGGGGAGGAGAGAGGGTGGCCTCCCCCCTGCAGGGATTGCCTTCCTCGGAGGGTCTAGGGCCCCTGGTTACTGTCGTGTGAAGTGGTCGATTTCGGCGGGGCGGGGTCGGTGCATCTTCCTGGACAGTCGGGCACTGTGGAACCGGAACCGTTGGATAGGCTTGGGGGTAAGTGATGGGCATGGAAAAAACCCACTAGATCGGACTGGTAGGGGGTGTTGCTTGTATACATTGGGTGAGGGGTCGTGTCAGGTCCGTGCCTGAAGGAGCTGGACGGAGCAAGGCCAGGCCCTTGGGACGGGTCCTCACGAAGGGTAATTTCGGACAATCTGTGAGAAAACCACAGGACCAGTAGAAAATGGATTGTAAACCGAGGGTTGCACCCCGAGCTCCGCTCCCGGGTAGGGTGCTCCTCGCCTTAAACGCCGGGGGGAGCCCAGACCGGGTGCGGCCTGGTCCACTGGGGTAGTGGGGAGGCCCTGGTAAGTTGACAGACCGTCCTATGCCTCATTCAAGGTACCCAGTCCAAAATCCCCGACAACAAGGGTACCGTTAATAAGGATCGCACAGAGTATGGAAATTTAGCGTCGGTGCAGGCCTGGGGAGGAGGTGTCCGGTCCGGACGATAAGGAGACGCGGTCAGTTGAGCCTCTGCAGGTAGAACCGACTCACCGGAAGAGGAGTGGAGCGACCCAACTGTCGGACAAGCCCCTGCGGACTGGCCTGACGAGGGTCGGGGTGATTGCTAACCAGGTCCTGGATGCAAAGTATAAGCGGTACCCCCGCCGACGGAGGTCCCGGCTGGTTGGGACCAGGTGTGGTGATCTTACAAATGAGCGGTTGGAGTCTTGAGATGTATAGAGACCTCTTTAAGCGAGGTTTGCGAATTGGAAGGAGACAAGACTCCGTACCGGGGTTATAAGAAATCTATTGCCGAGTGTTACCGGCGGTTGGTCTTGAAAGCTAAAATTGTAGGAGGCACTGAATCTATTAATGACGGCCTCCTGCCCTTTTACCAGAGCCCATGGAATGCATGTCCGAAAGACCGACAACGCGAGGGCAGGGTGGGATATATGGGTGACAAGGGGAGGACTTTAAGAGGATTGGTACCGGGAAGGATCGGGATGTGGTTGAGGGGGAAATAACGGGAGTGGTTGAAGGAGGTATAGGTGAGGAGGGGGGTAGCAGGAGTGTCGGGTCGGGAGGACACTGATTCGGCGGAGATATAGGTGGGGAAGGAAACACGGGATGGAGTGGTTGGAGGGGGTGTGGTTGAAGGGGAGATAGCGGGAGTGGTTGAGGGAGGTATAGGACGGGAGGGAGTAGCAGGAGTGTCGGGTCGAGAGGACACTGATGCGGAGAGTGGCGAGGGAACCGAGGCGTAGTTATAGGTGGGGAAGGAGGCACGGGTGGGGAAAGTCGAGTGTGTGTTCCAGGGTTTGGCGAGGGTTAGATGGCGGTCGAGGGGACGAAGGAGAGGCGGTCCACCGGTCGGGTTTCCCAGAGCGGGTGCAGGTGCACGGAAAAGTGAGGTTGCAGAACGGGTGTAAATTGTTGCCGATCCTAGGATGAGTCGGTTGGGGAGATTGATGTAGTTATTGAAGTGGGTCGACGGAGCCAGAATGCGGGAGTGGACCGTCCTGCATAAACAGTAAGACCCCAGGTGGTGATGGGGTTTCCTCTCTTTCCGGTAAACCCGGCGCCGTTTTCACCACCGACTGGTTTTTGTAGATCGATTGGGTCGTCTGGGTCGGACCGGCGGACCTCGCCGACGACAAGGTCTACATCTGGGTCTGACCCTGATAGTCCTCCCTGTCTCTCCTTCTCGGTTGTAAACCACGTACCATTTTACGGATAACCTCCCTTACCTCTGGTGGAGGGAGTTCCATCATTTGGATGAATTCGATCTACTTCATTGGGTCCCGGGGTTACTCTTGGGCCGTCGGAAAGAATTGTCTGACTGTCTCCGAGAGTGGCGGATATGGACCTAACGGGGTCTAAGAGGCCGCCCCCAGTGGTGGGATCGGTTGGCAAAATATAGAGTTAGTCGAAGTCTGTAAATTTTTTTTTTTTGAGAGGTTCCGACTCCTACCCGGAGTCTGGGGGGAGGCTCTGGACCATTTTTACCGGAAATTCCAAATATTGTGGGCTCTCCTTCGGCGGCTTCGGTCGACGTTTCGTTCCGAATTTGTTTTTCGGTTTGAGGTCCGATTGGAGGAACTCTCTGTGTGGGTCCGTGACTATCGTCGGGACGCCGGCCGGTGCCTGTCTTCCACCCAGGGGTCTTTCGGTGGCGGCCCTCGGACGAAGTTTACGCCAGTACTCCCGGTGACCCGGACGGTTACGGGTTTGGGGGCCGAGGGCTGTTTCAGGACGGGAGCAACGTTTGTCGGTCCTGTAACCCGCTCACTAACAGGGGCCCGCTGAGTCCGGGGCCGGAATGGCCCGGCTCCAGACCCGAGGGTTTTCCTGTAAAGGAGGGGCGTGGGGCGGAACCTTGAAGAGAGGAAACTACTTCTAACTACCGCGGGTCTGAGCCCCTGGGGGTATTGGGTTCATCTCGGGTCTCATTACGAAGTTCACCGCCCATTCAGATAGTTAAAGAACTATCTATGCCCCCCCGATGAATGAGCGAGGAAGGGAGGAAGCCCCCGTGGAACGGAGGAAGGGTCCAGAGCCACCACCCATATCTGCCGTGCAGAAGTGCTGGGGCCGTCTGACCCGGTGTCGGGACAGTCGAACTGGTGAAGAACAAGCGTGTGAGAAAAGACTATTAGGGAGGTACGGGGTGAGACGACGACCCCGCCCTGTAAAATCGATTCGAATCCCGGTGGTAAGTGGATGGAGAGAGTGAAAGGGTTAGAGAGTGGAAAGGGGAAGAGGAGGAGACGAGGGGACTCCGAGGTCAACAGCTGGGATCGTAGACCCTGTGGCTTTAGGGAGACCATCGTTGGGTAGTGTGGGGGCAGGACTAATTTGATGCACTAGGAAGGACGAAGGGTTCGGTGGGAGTCAAGGGGTAGAGAGTCTGAGTGGATGTACCAGAATTTGGTTAGTATCTGGTAGAGAATCCGGTCCCGGAGGATCAGGGGTGCCGGAGCGGGATGTTATGGGGGTAAGAGGGCCATGCCTTTCGACGATCGCTGATGGCTGACCAGGTCCTGGAAGCTGACTATTTGCTCCGGTACTAGGGACGGGTAGGCTAACGGGGGTTAGGGATATGGAACGAAAGACTGTACGGATCGTCATGCTGAGTGAACTGACAGTATCTGGAGTTTCTACGGAAAAAGTGATAAGGGAATGTGGGTCTGACGGTCAAGGAGAAACGAAAGTGTACCTGACTGGGTCTTTGGGCTGTCAGGAGGGTCGATTGCACCTGTCAGGAGGGAGTTCCCAAATCTCTGTCGGGGGTAAAAAAACCGGTCCGAGATCGGTCCCTAGACCGATGTACGGGAAACCGGGGATGACAGGAGAATGCGATACACCTACTGGAAGACGAGACGTCGGGGAGTGTTCGAGAAAGAGTCTGTGTATGGTGACAAGAAGAATGAAGGAATCGAGATTTCCTATGACTCGTAGAGTTGTTTTCCGGGTTGAGTGGGTCTGGAGACACTGAATGGATCCAGATTTCTAATGGGGCTGTTGGTTCCGAGATTGATGACTGTCTGAGTCGGAAGAGGCTCTGGAGACGGGGGGCAGGTGACCTCTTGTTTAGAACAGGAAAACCCCCAATTGTCCTAAGAAGGCCGTGACCCAGGGGTTCATACGAAGCGACCGATTTGGTGAGATGCGTCGGTGTTTTCTGTGGGGATGACCTGGCGAGAGAAGTCTTTGTCTCCAGGTCTTCCGAAAGATGTTGGAAGTGAGTCGAAACGACAGGAGAAGGGGCGAGAAGGACGGGTTAGGGTTGGAGGGGATAGTGGACATGTGACTGAATTTTTTTCCCCCGTATCGGAAACCTCGGGAGTATGTCGGACACCCGGGACTTAACGACGGTCACTGTAAGTAGAGGTTTGTCAATCCGGGGTGACGGGCCCCTACCAAGGGAACGGATGCGCGGGACCGTCGTCGTCGAAGAGATATGCGTCTACGTTTTTTCGATTAAGATTTAGTTGGGGATTGATATAAGAGTGGTGTGGCGGACCGACTGGAGGACCGAAGGTTTAAGGACAGTCTGGAATCGCTGAGAGCCGAGGTTGTTAAGGTGGACCAGAAAGACCTATTGGGGGTCCAATGAAACCCGACGTCGAGGGTTGATTTGGGAGATAGAAGAGAGGGGAGTGAAGGTTGGACAGGAAATCCGTTTCTGTGTCCTGGAGTGAGTACGTATCTCCAGGACCTGTAAGAATGGGTTGGCGGGGGTTTGGAAAAACGATGAGGCGATGTTTTGGGTCTGGAGTGCGATAAACATCTACCGTCAAGTTTTGTTCTGGGATTGTCAGCAGCCCGACGACACATACGTCAACACTAGTGGCTACTGTAGGAGCTCCGAGCGGGCGACGGGTTCCCTTGATGGAGGATTTTCCCTCTTGACTATCGCGAGTGATCTCGGAAAGTGGACCGTTGTCCTTTTGCCCAATTGTAGACATGACTGAGGTTTATACGGAAAGACTAACGTGTAAGAGTAAGTCGATAAACCTCTCTCTCCCCTAAGGAGTGGTGGTTCCCTGGTGGGTAGAGATTACGGGGGGATTAGCGGTTCGAGGACCTCCGGTAGAGTGTCGGGTGGGTCTGTCGGTAGGATGTGACGTTTCCTGTAGTCTGCTGAGTGCTGTGCCAAAGGGATCCGTTGTTATTCCGACTGGTCGACCGGGCTGTCTATCGGAATGTTGTCCCCGGAGACGGGTATGATAAAGAGTCCTGGAGGGAATGTGGATTGATGAGTTTCCGGTTTTACCTCCGGGAGGAGAGTGTCCTCCCGTGAAGGTTTGTGGGGAGCCCTACCTAGTGCGAGGTGCTGTTTTATTAGGATGGGTTTTTTGTCCGTTACAGGTAATAGTGGGTCTAGGTACTGAGAAATGTGTAACCCGGGGCGTGTGAGAACTGGAAGGAATCGGGAGAGAAAAGGGGCAATGTAGAGGCTGGATGGTAAGTCCGTCAGGTAGCAGCGACGGATTAGACACGGTTCTGGAGAGGAGTTCCTCCTGAGTCCGGCGGTGTTCTTTGAGTGGTCAACTCCCCTGTGGACGGCCCTGTCCTAACCGTCTATCTGAAATGGGTGTACGGATCTATAGCCTGGAAGGTCATATACGACCAGACACAACTGTGAAAAAGACCTATCCACCTTCGTAAGGAGTGACGGGCCCTCTGTTGGCTATGACAGTGGTTGTGAGAGAATTGTGTGGAGTAAGGTGTCAAACCCAAGGGGTTGAGGTAGGTCAGACTATTATCCGGGCGGAAACAAAGAGTTTAGTGAGTCGTTTATCCGCTCCCAAATTTGTAAAGAACCGTGACTGTACAGGGTATGTCCGGAGTCAGTAATCCGATCCATCTTGTCCGATTGCCGTAGGAGTTCCGAGTAGACTGGTCCAATTGCCGTCTTGCAGCAGAGAGAACCCAGCTAGAGGACGGTCTTCGGGACTGGGCGTATGCCTGTTGAGGAATACGATTCTGCCCAAACTGTGGAAAACTTGACGACATGTCATCCGGTATAGACGACTAATTCGAAGGCCTAAGGGGTCGGGGGGAAGAACCCTGAATGAACGGGATAAAGTGGGAGGACTCCAGGGATGAATCTCTTGTACGACCGGCACAGGAGGGAGTTGGACAGTGTCTAGTGCGGGTCCGCTAGGGCAGGGGGCGAAACCGTGGTCCTCTAGTGCAAGAGGATTTCTACGACTGGGGAGTTGGGGAGGTCGGGGTCACCTTATGTCGTCGGTGTGACACCCCTGTGCTCGACACCATAGTGTAGTATACCGAGTTCACCCGAGGTGATGTGCCGGACGGAAGAGGGTTTGGGGACCTCTGAATGTGGAGATTTTAGAGTCCTGGATGGTTCTAGTGGTAATGATTCTGTGAGAACGGAGAACGGTCACTCACTGTGTGGGGCAGGTCACGAACAGACCGGAGTAAGCGACACCGACAACGGTTAGTGTTGAGACCGGTATGAGAAGCGGTAATCTGACCGACAGTGCCGGGGGGCCCTGACCGGCGAGTGTGAAGCTGAAAGTGACCGGGAACGAATGGAATAATAGACAAGTGATGAGGACCCCACGATAAGGAAACCCCGTCGGATTGGACCGGTATACAGAGAGTGGGATCGGACGGAACTTCTGAAATAGGACTGGGATAATGTCCTGGAAATCGACCGATAGGACTAATAACTGACACGGAGAAAGAAAGTCCGTTAAAGACTAGATGTGAATGTCCCCTGGAAGGAGGAAAAATGTCTTAGTGGGGTAGAAGGAATGAGGGCTGGACTGGTAAGACTGTGGAGTCCGTCACCTTCTGGTCTAGGTTGGTTGGGCGGTGGTGGCCTCCCTTGACCGACGTCGATGGGACGAGGAGCCCCCTCCGAATAGGTGCCGGAATCCTGACCCCCGCCCTCCTAACCCTAGTCGGTGCGTGGAGATGATATTCGACAGGTGTCTGGAGTTAGCTCTGGACCTGTTCCATCGTTTAAGGGATTACCGTATTGTTTGGGTCTATTGGAGAGTCCGTCGTCACCGAGAGGTTTTAGCTTCCCGGGATCTGGACGATCTTCTTCGACTTCAACTTGCCAAGACACTTCTGGATGTTCTGGAAAATCTTGATTGCGGGTCTTTTCTACAGGAAAAGTAATATCCCCTGACCTTACGTTTTCATCCTTCAGTTCTTTGTGGACCTCATTGTCCGTTTAAACCGGAACCTTACGCCTTATTTCGTCCCGTTTCTGATTATCTCAAAACGGTTCTTTTACGTGACCAGTATCGTTTGTGGGAGAAGGTTGTTGTGTTCTCTTCTGAGATGTGTTCCTGTAGTGGTCTACCAGTTGTGGTTCTAGTCTAACTAATATAAGAGACGTCGTTTTCTACCTCTTCGAGATATGTCAGTCGTTTTTGTTATGGTCCTCGACTGACACCGAGTCTAGTACTTGACGAATAATGGTTTAAGTCTGAATTTAACTTCTTTCGTCCTTTTTGTCGATCTGGTAAGTCCATACTGGATTTAGTTTAGGGAATACTAATATGTCACCTTCACTCTTTATCTAAATTCCCGGATCTAGACTATCTCTCTCACGGACTACTTGATACCTTACTCCAAGAACTGTAATATGTTCTCTGTTCCTAGTTCTGGTAGGGGTACCTTTTCTTTACGTTTTTTCGTTTTACCGACAGACCCCTTCGGAATGTTTATCGACACTTTTCTTCTCTTCGCTTTTCGGTTCCTCTTTTCCTTTCTATATTCGTAGACTTACGTCTCAAGGTTTCGTATCGTTCTTCTCTATTCTGTCGGAAGAAGTCGCTAGTTACGTTTCTTTATCTCCTTTTCTTGTCTTACCCTTTGTGATCTCTAGAGAACTTCTTTTAATCTCTATGGTTCCCTTGTAAAGTACGTTTCTACCCGAACTATTTCCTGTCTTTACCGTACCTGGATTGTCTTCGTCTTCTATAATTCTTCTCTACCGTTCTTATGTGTCTTCTTGACATGTTTTTTATATAAGTGCTGGGTCTATTAGTGTTACCACACTAGTGAGTAGATCTCGGTCTGTAGGACCTTACACTTTGTTCACCCGGAATCTTTCGTAGTGATGCTTGTTTCGATCACCTCCACTACCTTAAGGTCACCTCGATAAAGTTTAGGACTTTCTACTACGACACTTTCACGACGTGAGTCATACGGTTGTTTAAACCTTTTGAGTCGTCACCGGTGTCCTGACCTTTTCCAGTCAAAAGTAAGGTTAAGGTTTCTTTCCGTTACGTTTTCTTACGAGTTTGATGGCGTGTTAACGTGCGTAGAGTGTACGATCGTTTCACTACGAGTTTTAAGAGGTTCGGTCCGAAGTCGTTATGTACTTGGCACTTGAAGGTCTACAAGTTCGACCAAAATCTTTTCCGTCCCCGTGGTCTCTAGTTTAACGGTTGTAGACGACCTAGTACCTTTTTCGTTCTCTCAAGGTCTTTTTGTAGATAAAGACGAAATAACTGATACGGTTTCGGAAACTGACACACCTAGTGTTATTTGACACCTTTTAAGACTTTCTCTACCCTTATGGTCTGGTGT
>SJYO01045292.1:57661296-57738832 GCA_006410555.1 Capra ibex
AAAAAGTGAGAGGAGAAAGTGAAAGTAGTTCTCCGAAAAATCAAGGAGAAGTGAAAGACGGTATTCCCACCACAGTAGACGTATAGACTCCAATAGCTATAAAGAGGGCCGTTAGAACTAAGGTCGAACACAAAGAAGGTCAGATCGTAAAGAGAACTAAATGAGACGTATATTTAATTTATTCGTCCCACTGTGATATGTCGGAACTGCGTGAGGAACAGGATAAACCTTGGTCAGACAACAAGGTACAGGTCAAGATTGACAACGAAGGACTGGACGTATGTCTAAAGAGTTCTCCGTCCAGTCCACCAGACCATAAGGGTATCGCAGACAGATGTTACGCCCTCTGGACCCAAGCTAGGGACCCAACCCTTCTAGGGGACCTCTTCCTTTACCGTTAGGTGAGGTCCTGATAACGGACCTTTTAGGGTACCTGTCTCCTCGGACCATCCGATGTCAGGTATCCCAGCGTTTCTCAGCCTGTGCTGACTCGTTGAAGTGAAGACGCATTGGAGGTCACTACCAATTAAAACACAATACACTTAAAGTGGAGTTAAATCTTTCTCTTCCTCCTTCTCCCCCGTCTTTTCCTTTCTTTCTTTTTCTCAGTATTGTAAATAACGACCACCGGTACACCTTTTTCAGGTATATGTAAACGTATAACAATGTCACCGGAAACCAGCTATAGAATAAAATTGTGAAGACACCCTATGCAAGGTGAGAATCCTTGGTTATACATTCCTATATGTATCACATATACTTGATATTTCTTTCGACTCACGGTTTCTTAACTACGAAAACTTAACACAACCTCTTCTGAGAACTCTCAGGAATCCTGACGTCCCTCCAGGTTGGTCAGGTAGGATTTCTTTTGGTCAGGAATTACAAGTAACCTTCCTGACTACAACTTTGACTTTGAGGTTATGAATCCGGTGGACTACACTGTTCGACTGAGTAACCTTTTCTGGGACTGCGACCCTTTCTAACTTCCTCCTCCTCTTCCCCTGCTGTCTCCTAGTCTACCCAACCTACCCTAGTGACTGAACTACCTGTACTCAAACTCACTTGAGGTCCTCAACCACTACCTGTCCCTCCGGACCGCACGACGTCAGGTACCCCAGCGTTTCTCAGCCTGTGCTGACTCGCTGACTTGACTTGACTTCCTATATGTCCTTTTTAAATACGTCATAACAAGTATCACCGTTTTTACCCTTTGTTTCATTTATGGATAACTTTCCTATCACTTATGCAGTACCATATCAGTGTGGTGTCTTATGATGTGTTGGTAATTGTACGAGAGACGGTAAGAGTGGACCTCCCGAAAGGTACACTAAGACAAAACAAAATTTACTACAAATGAACAACTGAGTAAAAACCGACACGACCCAAAAGCGAAGACCCACCCGAAACCAAGTCAATACGCCGACCCCCGATGAGGAATCACCGTCGCACACCGACGAGTGCCGTCACCGAAGAGAATGACGTCTCCTGCCCGAGGGCCCGTGGATTCGACGTCATCAAAGTCGCACACTCGAGTCATCGACCCCGAGGACCCGAGATCTCGTGTCGAGTCATCAACACCGTGTACCGAATGAATGCGGTCCCTCCGGACCGCATGACTCCAAGTACCTCAGTGTTCCTCAGCCTGTGCTGACTCACTGACTTCACTTGACTATCTGACCTGCAGGAGGGACAGGTAGTGGTAGAGGACCTCAAATGGGTTTGAGTACAGGTAACTCAGCCACTGCGGTAGGTTGGTAGAGTAGGAGACAGTGGGGGCAGAGGAGGACGGGAGTCAGAAAGGGTCGTAGTCCCAGAAAAGGTTACTCAGTTAAGAAGCGTAGTCTACCGGTTTCATAACCTCAAAGTCGAAGTCAGGAAGGTTACTCATAAGTCCTGACTATAGGAAATCCTGCCTAAAAAACTTGAGGATTCTACACGTCGGCTTCAACTCTTAATGACTGGGTCGATTCCACGAGGAATTTGAAATCACATGTATCCCTTGTGACTCCGGGGTGAAAGTTGTAAGGGTAACTCATCCAGACCCACTCGGTTTCTTAAATGTGAAGTTTGTTTCGGAGTCTATTACACCTACGACGACCAGGTACCTACTGTGAAAATTCTTGAAGAGTAGATCTCCCGACTCCCCTTCCCCCTTCTCTTCTCGTTTCCGACTCTCCCCTTACTCCCCGAACCGTTCAGTCCGTGATCTCGACGACTCCCCGTACCCCCTGTTCTTGGACATTAATCATAACGACACTTAAAGCAAAAGATAAGGACTCTCTACCCCCACCCCACCCTTTACGCCAAGGACACATTAATGAAAGTCGACGACTTGACACAGAGGGTACACTGAAGAGGTTCCTATTTGGATGTACCTAGAGAGTTCAAGCACTCCCAATGTGATAGACCAATGGGAGGTGACAACAGTGATTAAAAAAACAGGTCATCTTTCACTAGTGTCCAGTTCCTATCCGGTACCTCTAAAACCGGAGATCTCACCTAGTATCAGATCTCTCAATCGAGGACACCTTTACTCAGGCGCCGAATTGTAGGCCGTCCATAGGAACAAACGTCATGTAGTCGGCGAGTAGACCCGAGGGAAACAGAGAGGTCTACTTGCGTGTGGGTAGTGCCTGTCCTGAGGCCAAGACGAACAAAGGGGAAGCACGGAAGAAAGGAACAAAAGAAATCAAGACGGTCGAATACCGATGGTTGGTTAGAGGGAGGTGGGAGTACGGAGTTAGTACACGAGTTAGTACATTGGGGTACCTGACGTCGGGTGGTCCAAGGAGACAGGTACCTGAAAAGGTCCGTTCTTATGACCTCACCCAACGGTAAAGGAAGAGGACAAGAAAGAAAGTAATTTGTAAAGGAGGTGTAAAAGATGGACGGTTCGAAACAGACTCCGAGACGTTTATATCTAGTTTGGTTCATTATTACTGTCTCTACCGACCAACTGGTGGTTATAGGAGTAAGGGGGACGTGGAGGAAATTTTTAATTTTTTTTTTTTTTTAAAGACCGGTACGTCGTGTCGCCAGTCCTAGAATCAAGGGGTTGGTCCTTAGATTGGACACGGGGGACGTCACCTTCGCACCCCAGGATTGGTGACGGGACGATCCGTTGAGCGGAGAGGAAGTAAGCACTTGTTATCTGGAGTACTTAAAAGGGACCGTGTACGAACAAGTGAACTATTAACGTAAAGACTCGAAGAAAACTTCGATTCACAAGTACACTGGTTCAAGATTCTACAAGTACACTTAAATACAACTCTACACTCGTCTTTCCTACGTACGAGGTAGACCCAGATAAATTTTGTTACCTCTCTCTTAGAGGACCACCGGGTCACCAGTCCTACGACGTGACAGTAACGGTTCCCGGACCTAATCGAGGGACCAGTCTCTTGATTCTAGGATGTTCGGAACCGGTTTTATTTTATTACCTATACAAGAGACAAACGAGAAGGAGGACGGGAATATTGACCGACTCTACTACCGGATAACCGTCCTTGATCTCGTCGTTGGAACCCGGGTCTCCAAGTTTGCCACGGAACTTCAACGGTCACAAAGGTGGGATCTTGGTGGGTTCAGACTTCATCAACTCTCTCTTTAGTTGAACTAAAACAAGCTCGGTCACCGTCGGATCTAACGTGGATCTGATTATTCAGAGACTAGTAGAGGGCATCACTTTCTCTGTTTTCTTCATCAATGGTTTTTTCACAGTGTTCATGACTTTATTTCTATTGGGATACCACAACACCCCGAGATTTGATCCCGTACGAGTCTGAATGGACCCACAGGTCACCAATTCTGAAGTATGTAAGTAAGGTTCCCCGAACCCAAGTTAAGGATCAACCCCTTGATTCTAGGGTGTACGGTACACCGTTTTTTTTTTTTGTTTGGGGTTTTGAACCTATACAAGTCGTATCCGACCCTACAGGTAACTATTTCCGATTAACTCCTCCTACGGACTTTTCCTAGGGGTGTCTACCTTTGACGTCATCCCAACCCGTGAACTGAGTTACTTCTAAGAAACTAAAATTCATTGTCGTTGTTTTAGGTTGTTCCTGATATAAATTCCCTATTAAGTAAATAAATCGTTTGAAAACAGATAGTGGACAATACAAGGACCGTGACAAATCCAGGACCACTAACCGTTACTGATTTTGTCTGTTTTGAAGGGTTTAATTTTGTATTGAGACAGGGGTATCTAGAATACTAGATTAACCCCCTCTAAATAATAGAGTGTTTTGTTGTGGTAGGTATCTATCCACCAGAACCCGACCATCTATACCTCCAAGTTGTGACAGAAGTTCCTGGGTATAAGGAAGGTAAAGAAATGAGACGACCTGAGTCACACATTTAAAACAGGAGTTGGAATATTTGAGTACTCACGTTCCACCGACGGTCACAAGGTCCGTAGTGTGACGTATGAGCAATTGGGTCACCTCATCTTTTCTGTGACAAAAGGAGGTTACGTCGATAAGAAAATAATAGATCTTCCTTTAGAAGAGTCTTCGGGAGTCGTCTAAAGTTCAGGGTAAAAGATCCTGACATAGTGTAAGGACTATTTTAGTGACCGTGTCCCTTCCTTTGTTAGTACTCACCGAATTAGTCTCTAGTGGTTGAGAATTTTTAATAATTACTGGAGTCCCTCGGATGAAAACACACTAATATAGTTCCCTATAAACGACATAAGTTTCAATTTTGCTTTGTAAATACACAAGTAATCAAGTAAATTTCAATGGGAAACGTACAATTATCTTTGTGCGAAAAATTTTTATTATTTCTCATATAAAAGAGTTTGTTTTTTTGAATCACTTTTTCGCCGTAAAATCTAAAAAGATATAACGAAATTAAAGACCGAAGTATCTTTTTCGACATAACATTAAAGACAAAACCGGAAATTAAGTAACACTATTCAAAAAGACAAACTCTATATACTTCTTTAAAACCGGAGTGTGTCTATACAATAACGTTTTTCGTCCCGGAACGGTTGGGAGCCCTCCCAGAGTCCCTGGGAGTTCCCAAGAACCTAGTGTGTGACTTTGGGTGACCAAATCTAGCTATTTTTGAATCAGGGGATAATCGTAGACATGGTAAAAAAGACCTAAGGTGTACATACATAATTGTACGCTATAAAACAAAAAGAGTAAGACTGAAGGAAGTGAGACATACTGTCTGAGATCCCGGTAGGCACAAACATGTTCACTGGGTTATAGCAAGAAAAATACCGACTCGTCCTTATCTCTACGTCTGTATGTCTCACCTGTCCGTCTGCCCCGCCCCCACCCCCCCCACCTAACCCTCCGACCCCAACCGCGAAGACGTGACGGGACACATTTCGTCGCTCACCCGTGGACGCCGTACCACGTCCTTCGAGTCGAGTCACGACACCACCGGACCTACCTACCCTACTACCCTCTTCCTTCTCCGTGTGCATATGTATGTCGACTAAGCGAAGTCACATGCCGCCTTTGACGTGTTGCGACATTTCGTCGATATGGGGTTAGTTTTTTTTTTCGGTTTCTCTTTTTACTTTGTCGAGTGAGGGACCCGAGACTTCTGCGAGTCGAGGGTGGAACTGCGGTGTGTCGAGTTCGAGGGACACTTGTGTACCGACGACAGTAAGAACTTCTAGTGTGTCAAGAAAATCGTTCCTCTTTCCTCTCACTGACAACCCGTTCGTTGGGTGTCACAAACGGTGTTTGGCGACACATGATCACCAAAAGTTCCAATAAACTGACACAGGTATCCCTCTCTATTATGAAACATATATAATGCGTGTATGTATGTTGTCCTTCTTTTCCAAACATTTTACTATGAATCGGAATGTTGTACGTGACGGGACTATAAAAGAAAAGGAAAAAAAAAAAAACTCACTATCGGTATTGAGTAATTAAGTAGAGTACTGAGTGAGAGAGAGTACCCAGTATTAGAAGTCACACTTCTTATGACGAGAGATCCCTGAACAATCAACTAACCTATCTCCCCGACCCAGTTCCTTAGATTCTCCTCCCTTAAATTATGCTTGACAGAGTTTTGACTGGTCTTTTTAAAGGACTCTTCGGATCCAACTGGGACGGAAAAGGGATCACTGGACATCATTAAGGAAATACAAATAATCCTCCTTCATCCGAGTTGAGTCAGAATTCAATTTTTTTTCTTATTATTAATCTTTTTAAAAAAACTGGATGTTAACCCTTCGGGTCCTTAAAGAACTTGTAGTCCGTATCGACCTTAGTCCATGAGGTGGATATTTGAACCTACGAGAGGTCCAATCGGAGTTAAAGTCCGTTCTCACCGGGGGAAGTCGTCGAGTCGAAATTTTGGGTGTCTCCTCCCTGAAGGGATCACCAGACTCTCAGACGAAGGTGACGTCCCCCGCCCCAAACTAGGGACCGGCCCTTTGATTCTTAGGGGTACGGTGTTTGACGTCGGGGTTTTTTGTTTTGTTCTTGTGTGTGTTTTTTTGTTTGTTGGGTGTCTCCTTTCTTTTGAGACCGTTTTATAGGACCACGACTACGAATAACCGGTTCAGACATACGAGTGGAATCCTTCCCCTACAACTCTAGACTGAGTACACTTGACGTACCCTAGCCGAGAGGGCACTTCCTGACCCCTCGACAGCGAATCTCCTCTCCCAAGACTCGTCCGTCCGGGTCGTCTACGAGTGATAGGGTCCGCAGCACTGCTTTTTCTTCCGTAACCTAGACCTCGTTGCAATATCAGGGTCCCTCACCGTGTCTGCTCCGAGTCTTTTATAGACAACGGTCTTGTTCGGAATAAACAAACGTACTGTCTCTGGTGACTCGGGTACACATACAAAGTCTTCCATTTTCTACAGTTCTATCTGCCTATCCAGTTACCTTCTCTAGTCTCTCCGGTCAAATTTACCTGTGTATGTACCGTTTGTAAAAGTTATTTTCATGGTTCCATTGAGTCACCCGTTTTCTTAAAACAAAACAAAAAATTTTATTTATAACGACCTTGTTAAAGTATTGACTCTTCTTTACTTGAGTTCCTCTTAAGAGATCACCAGGTCACCAATCCTTAGGTGTAAGGTCGCACCCCCCGAGTCCAAAGTAGGGACTAACCCCTTTATTCTCGGGTACAACAAACTCCGTTGATTCGGAGTCGATGACTCAGACTCACAAGACATCGGGCACCCGGTGTCGCCTTTTGCCTACGTCGGTTTATTTACGTATGATTTTTGATTTTATTATTTTTTTTAATTTTTTCTTTGTTGTTGTTGTTGAACTAAGGATGGAGTGTGATATGTACTTTTTACAAACTCAATCTAGTATCCGGATTTGTGTTCTCCTTTTTATTCGAGGATCTCCTTTTACATCCTGGGTGAACCTTACCTGTTTCTAAAGAATCTGTCCTATAGTATTCGTGATTGGTATTTTCCTTTTTCAATATGTAACCTGAAGTAACTTTAATTCTTTTAAGACGACAAATATTAAGTGTCAAATCCTTTGTTTTTCGGGTGACTTAACATATGAAATTTTACCAATTGTACCACTTGAAATACATTACACTTACAGTTAATTTTTTTATTCATAGTATAACGAACTAACGGTTTGAAATCCTAAGAGTTCATGTGTCTTATAATTTAACAGTTCTACTGATCCCTTGTTTTAATTTAGTGAAGTTCCTTTCTTCTTACTTTTACTTTCCGTGTCTGAATCTCTTTTATACACATTATGCATCTAAACTGTTCTCTTAAGATAGATCTTATACATTTCTTGAGAATGTTAACTCATTATACTCCTACTGGGTTGTTTTTTTGATGTATTTTACCTTTAAGGGACTACAAGGTCGTCAATCTTGAATCGTGATAAAGACGACACCGGGTTTAAGTTAGTGACTACCCTTTTATTCTAGGACTACACCGGGTTTTGTTTTTGTGTTTACCTATTTTTCGTTCGTCAACGAAGTGTCCTTTTCTATATACTTACAAGTTATTCATGTACTTTATAACGAGTTGTAGCAATTAACAGTCCCTTTACGTTGATTTTGGTATTTATTTATGGTAATATATGGACAGTCTTACTGAATTCTTTTTTCGTCTCTCATGATTCACCACAATTCTTATACCTCGTCGGCCTTGAGGACAAGTAACGACCACTCTTACCTTTGACCACGTCAGTCAGACCGTAAAAATTTTATTTAAATTTGTGTGTCTATGATATACTGAATCGATAGGATAGATCTATCAGACACAGAGCTAACACTACCACCAATGCATTGGTATGTGTAAACAGTTTGGAGAACTTTGATATTGACTATTCAAAATGACATACATTTGACCTGGAGTTATTTGTACTACTCATGTAGTATTCTTTGTGACCCGACCTACTTCGTGTTCGACCTTAGTTCTAACGGCCCTCTTTATAGTTATTGGAGTCTATACGTCAACTGTGGTGGCAATACTGTCTTTCACTTCTTCTCGATTTCTCGGAGAACTTTCACTTTCTCTTCTCACTTTTTCAACCCAATTTCGAGTTGTAAGTCTTTTGCTTCTAGTACCGTAGACCAGGGTAGTGAAGTATCCTTTATCTACCCCTTTGTCACAGTCTGAAATAAAAAAAAACCGAGGTTTTAGTGACGTCTACCACTGACTTCGGTACTTTAATTTTCTGTGAATGAGGAACCTTCCTTTCAATACTGATTGGATCTACGTATAATTTTTCGTCTCTATAATGAAACGGTTGTTTCCAGGTAGATCAGTTCCGATACCAAAAAGGTCACCAGTACACACCTACACTCTCAACTTGATATTTCTTCCGACTCACGGTTTCTTAACTACGAGAACTTGACACCACAACCTCTTCTGAGAACTCTCAGGGAACCTGACGTCCCTCTAGGTTGGTCAGGTAGGATTCCCTCTAGTCAGGACTCACAAGTAACCTTCCTGACTACAATTTCGACTTTAAGGTTATGAAAGTGGTGGACTACGCTTCTTGATTGAGTAACCTTTTCTGGGACTACTACCCTTTCTAACTTTCACCTTCCTCTTCCCCTGTTGTCTCCTACTCTACCAACCTACCGTTGTGGCTGAGTTACCTGTACTCAAACTCATTTGAGACCCTCAACCACTACCTGTCCCTCCGGACCGCACGACGTCAGATACCCTAGTGTTTCTCAGACTGTACTGACTCGTTGACTTGACTTGACTTGACACTACTGAAATTTTGTTTGTCTGTCTTATACTAAGTGTTATCGTTCATTATCCTGCATCTCACTGATCTTCGGAGGATGTAAGTAACTACCCCCATATCTACCATGTTGGTGAAACCTTTTGAGAAACCCCTAAAGAATACTTCAATGTGTGTGTGGACTTTGACTTTTGACACTCAACCAGTCAACACAGGTTGAGAAACACTGGGGTACTCGACATCTGACGGTACGAGGATACAGGTACCCTAAAGGGTCTATTCTTAGGACCTCACCCAACGACAAAGGAAGAGGTCCCCTAGAAGGACTGGGTCCCTAGCTTGGGTCCAGAGGACGTAACGTCCGTCTAAGAAATAACAGACTCGGTGGTCCCTTTGTGTGTGGATTGAATCTCGTTAAGGTGAGGAGATTCAAACATGGGTTCTATATACTTACGAATACAGGTGTGTCCGAACCGGTGGTTATCAGTTTCCTTAAGAAAGGTAATATCGGGGTTTATCCTTTGTTGGGTTTACAGGTAGTTTAGCCACTCACTTATTTGTTTGCAACCATATAATTATATCCTTGCACTAGAACAAGTAAAGACAGAGGAGTTACGGATCTTATGAACGGACGGACCGTATATGATCCTACGAATTATTCTACTACAACACTACTAACATCTAAGATTTTGGACTTATTTATCGTAGATATACTTATTCTGATACATTTATAAAAGGTGGTGTCTTGTTGCTACAGTGACCGGACTGTATTTCCCTTTGTCTTGAAGGAGACACTATGACAGAAGACGATGCACCGGGACCAGGATCCAGTGGTCCTTGTAGGGTAACAGCACTTCACACAACCACGGAAAAATGGTTACCACTCGACCTCGACAATGTATGGTCGAGTGTCTTTGGCTAACGTGTGTAGAGAAGGGTGGAGGTGCAAGTCAATGGAGTAAAACCGTCGAACTTTGACCGGTATCATCCTCATAAATGTAGAGGCTTAACCTTTTGTTCTGTAGTCTCGAAAAAGGATCTCGGTCAACACTTGGTGTGTGGTCGTGTAGTGACGAATCAGGACAGGGACTGGGACCGACGGAGAGCCAAAGGAAAGTCGAGGAGTCTAGAAGGTAGTGGACACACTGTCAACGGGTGTTTAAGGAGGACATAAAGACGGAAGTGATTGTTCTGTGATTTGAACAACTTTCTTCTCTACTTAAAGAAGTGGAAAACGAAAATCTTGTAGAAGTTACTTTGTTTAGATGAAGAACTACCGTAAAAAGTATCTCGGATAACTGAAATAAAATAAAAATAATAAAAATTAAAAAAAAAGTATCTCGGACAACTGAAATACAAGACAGAACAAGAATTCGGAAGAGCCTGAACGACGGGTACAAGCACGTAAGAGTCCAATTAAGGTGGTAGAGAGTGTGTTACACAGAAGACGAACAAAAGTGAAGGTGAAAATTAAAAGACCCCATGCAGAACTTAATAATTTTTTTTTTCGTCCATATACAACCTATGCTTTTTCAACTTATACCTTTATATCCGGATTTCGTGATAGACGAAATTTTGAACTCGAGGTATAAGACTTCCTAAAGGAACGGGATTATAAAGATTTGTGACTAAACCAGGAAAAGATAAAACGTCGTATATGTGTCTATCTTTTTTTAAAAAAAAGTTATAGGTATAAGAACAAGACTCCACGGTAGAACCTTATTTCAACCTCTACTGACCCCAACATATCTGTTTTATGCCTTTTTTTTTTCAAAAAACGTGTTTTTCGTAACTTGTCGTTTCTAGTTTTATTCTGCAAGTGTGTATGAGACCACTACTCCGGTATTCTTTTTTCCGTGGCCGTATACGACTATCATGTTTTGCTATGGTGAAGAGACGCCTGTGAAATGTTGGACTCAATTTGCGTGTGACCGTAAAAGGGAAACGGGATCGTTGAGGTGACAGTCCATAAATGTAAAGTCTGTGTGGACATGTGTGTCTCTTCTTTCACTCGTGTTTCAAGCGTAACGTCACAACAATCAGTAACGTCCTCACCTTTGTTGGTTTGAAAGGTAGACATCCCTCCCTGTACTAGTGTGCACCTTATTATGCATTATTATTTCCTTTCTTTACTCCTTCGAGAGAAAAAATAACGATAACTTATTGGAAGTCCTCTATCACTTCCGGTCCCTTCGGACCACACGACGTCAGGTACCCCAGTGTTTCTCAGTCTGTACTGACTCACTGACTTTTGTCGTTTTATGCATAGAAGTCCAACATAATAATTCTCTTTTTTCGTCCCATGTCTTTTTTAAATATGTCCTACGGTGGAGAAAACATGTTCCCCCGAGTTATCAAAATAAACACCTGTCCTTCACAAGTGTTCTTTGATTGCTTTCATAAATGGTCACCATTGCCCTCTATCTCCCTCCTTGAGTCACCTGTCTCTGCTCACCTTCAGTCAAAAAAGACATATAAGAAAAGACATAGTAGAACGAAAAAATTGGAATACTTACATTAAAGATAAATTTTTAATTCACCTCCTGAAGGGACCACTAGGCCAACGATTCTGAGACACGAGGGTTATGTCCTCCACACTGATTAGGGATCAGTCCCTTGATCTAGGGCAAACCACGTTAATCCTCGAGTGTACGACGTTGATTTCTATGACGTACGGCCTTACTGCTAACTTTTAGGGTGCACGACGGTGGTTCTGGACCGTGTCGGTTTATTTATAAAAAATTTTTCTATCTAACAAATTTTTATTTATTTATTTTTAATTTACCTTTCTTACATTTCGGTCTTATACAGTTAGCGAATAATGTACGTTAAAGATACGACTCTTATAAAGTACATCTTAGAGTAAATTTTGAGTACGACTCTTCGTCCTTATTTCGGGTTGAAGAGTCTCCACCTCTGACTACGAGTTCATTCAATGTGACATTGAGAGACTAAACTTGTACCATACAGACTAAGATCCAGAAACGAGAATTGGACACCGACTGATGAAAGGTAGTTGAGGGTAGTTGACGTGAAGCACAGGCTGAGACACGCTGGGGTCTCTGCCGTCGGGTGGTCCGAGGGGACAGAGACCCTAAGAGGTCCGTTCTTGTGCCCTCACCCAACGGTACAGGAAGAGGTTACATACTTTCATTTTTCACTTTCACTTTAGCGAGTCAGCACGGACTGAGAATCGTTGAGGTACTTGACGTCGGGTGGTCCGAGGAGACAGGTACCTTAAAAGGTCCGTTCTCATGACCTCACCCCACGGTAACGGAAGAGGCTTCTATGAAAGTTCCATCTGTAATGTTTTACACTGCCCTTAAGGGGCCGTTAAGTTACCAACTCTGAAGAGTGAAAGTGACGTCCCCGGTGCTCAAGTTGGGACGTTCGGTACGTCGGCTTTTGTTTTGCTTTTACACTGACTAGAACTGAGTTCAAATTAAACTTAGCTATCAGGTTTTTGGTCACTCTGAAAGTCTTCTTTTATGTAAAAGTACTTGAGTTTCTACCCTGACTTGAGTAACGAGGGAGAAATCTTTAACATTGTTCACACACAGGACAGAGTTCCGACGACACTGTTTCTGGATGGGGTCCGAACCATCAAATTTCGTTATCTCCAAATCGGAGAGTGCGAAGACCTCCGATCTTCAGGTTTTCATTCCACAACGTGCAAACCAAGGAAGACCTCTAAGACTTCCTCCTAGATAAGGCACGGAGAAAGGCCCCAAAACCATCAATACACGGTAGGAACCGAAGGGAACCGAACATCGACATAGTGAGGGCTGAGACGGAGGGAGTAGAGTACGGAAGAGACATCCAGACACAGAGAGACGAATCCTTTGGTGAGTAACCCAAACCCGGGTAAGATTAGTGATACTGAAGTAGAATTACTATATGATGACGGATTTATACCGTGAATATGACTCAAGTCAAGTCAGCGAGTCAGCACAGACTGAGAAACGCTGGGGTACTTAGAGTCGTGAGGTCCTGAGGGACAGGTAGTGGTTGAGGGCCTCAGATGTACCCAGAGGGTTTGGGTACAGGTAGCTCAGCCACTACGGTAGGTCGATAGAGTAGGAGACAGCAGGGGAAGAGGAGGACGGGGATTAGGGAGGGTCGTAGTCCCAGAAAAGGTTACTCAGTTGAGAAGCGTACTCCACCGGTTTCATAACCTCAAAGTCTTAGTCGTAGTCAGGAAGGTTACTTGAGGAAATCCTACCTGACCAACCTAGAGGAACGTCAGGTTCCCTGAACTTTCTCAGAAGAGGTTGTGGTGTCAAGTTTTCGTAGTTAAGAAGTCGCGAGTAGAAAGAAGTGTCAGGTTGAGAGTGTAGGTATGTACTGGTGACCTTTTTGGTATAGGAACTGATCTGCCTGGAAACAACCGTTTCATTATAGAGACGAAAAATTATACGATAGATCCAACCAGTATTGAAAAGAAGGTTCCTCATTCGTAGAAAATTAAAGTACCGACGTTAGTGGTGGACGTCACTAAAACCTCGTGGGGTTTTATTTCAGACTGTGACAAAGGGGTAGATAAAGGGTACTTCACTACCCTGGTCTACGGTACTAGAAGCAAAAGACTTACAACTCGAAATTCGGTTGAAAAAGTGAGAGGAGAAAGTGGAAGTAGTTCTCCGAAAAATCAAGGAGAAGTGAAAGACAGTATTCCCACCACAGTAGACGTATAGACTCCACTAACTATAAAGAGGACCGTTAGAACTAAGATCGAAGACGAAGAAAGGCGGGTCTCAAAGAGTACTACATGAGACGTATATGTAATTTATTCGTCCCACTGTTATATGTCGGAACTGTATGAGGAAAAGGATAAACCTTGGTCAGACAACAAGGTACAGGTCAAGATTGACAACGAAGGACTGGACGTATATCCAAAGAGTTCTCCGTCCAGTCCACCAGACCATAAGGGTAGACAAATAACACTAGGTGTGTCAGTTTCCGAAACCGTAACAGTTATTTCGTCTTTATCTACTGAAAAGACCTTGAGAGAACGAAAAGGTTACTAGGTTACCTACAACCGTTAAACTAGAGACCAACGACACGGAAAAGATTTTGGTCGAACTTGTAGACCTTCAAGTACCAAGTGCATAACGACTTCGGACCGAACCTCTTAAAACTCGTAATGAAATGATCGTACACTCTACTCACGTTAACACACCATCAAACTCGTAAGAAACCGTAACGGAAAGAAACCCTGACCTTACTTTTGACTGGAAAAGATCAGGACACCGGTGACGGCTCAAAAGGTTTAAACGATCGTATAACTCACGTCGTGAAAGTATCGTAGTAGAAAGGTAGTGGAGGTGATCGAAACAAGTATCACTACGAAGGATTCCGGGTGAACTGAAGTGTAAGGTTCTACAGACCGAGATCCACTCACTAGTGTGGTAGCACTAATAGACCCAGCACTTCTAGAAAAAACATGTCAAGAAGACACATAAGAACGGTGGAGAAGAATTATAGAAGACGAAGACAATCCAGGTATGTTAAGGACAGGAAATAGCTCGGGTAGAAACGTACTTTACAAGGGAACCATAGAAATTAAAAGAACTTCTCTAGAGATCAGAAAAGGTAAGACAACAAAAGGAGATAAAGAAACGTGACTAGCGACTCCTTCCGAAAGAATATAGAAGAACGATAAGAAACCTTGAGACGTAAGACTACCCTTATAGAAAGAAAAAGAGGAAACGAAAAGCGAAGAGAAGAAAAGTGTCGATAAACATTCCGGAGGAGTCTGTCGGTAAAGCGAAAAAACGTAAAGAAAAGGTACCCCTACCAGAACTAGGGACAGAGAACATGTTACAGTGCTTGGAGTAGGTATCAAGTAGTCCGTGAGATAGATAGTCTAGATCAGGGAATTTAGATAAAGAGTGAAGGTGACATATTAGTATTCCCTAAGCTAAATCCAGTATGGACTTACCAGATGACCAAAAGGGACGAAAGAAGTTAGAGTTAGACTTAAACCGTTATTCCTCAAGTACTAGACTCGGTGTCAGTCGAGGACCAGAACAAAAACGACTGACATATCTCGAAGAGGTAGAAACCGAAGTTCCCTATATTAGTCAGACTAAAGCCACAACTGGTAGACCACTACAGGTACACATCTCAGAAGAGAACACAACAACCTTCTCCCACAAACGATACTGGTCACGTAAGAGAACCGTTTTGAGATAATCAGAAACGGGACGAAGTAAGGCATAAGGTTCCGGTTTAAACGGACAATGAGGTCCACAAAGGACTGAAGGATGAAAACGTAAGGTCAGAGGATATTACTTTTCTGTAGAAAAAATCCACAATCAAGATTTTCCAGAACATCCAGAAGTATTTTGGCAAGTTGAAGTCGAAGAAGTCACAATGACCAACCCCGTATCCGAACCTAATGACACTATAACTTACCAAACGGAACCTTTCCTTGTCTCTAATAAGACAACAAAAACTCTAACGTAGGTTCATGACGTAAAGCCTGAGAAAACAACTGGTACTACCGATAAGGTAAAGAAGACTCCCTAAGGACGGGAGTCATCATCTATATTACCAGTAGACTCAATTTAAGTGGGTAAGGTCAGGTAAAATCAAACGACTAAGGATCTTACAGCTACAAGTGAGAACGGTAGAGGACAAACTGGTGAAGGTTAAACGGAACTAAGTACCTGGATTGTAAAGTTCAAGGATACGTTATAACGACAATTGTCGTAGTCTGAAACGAAGATAGTAGTCAGTGTTGGTGTTGACCCATAACAAGAACGAAACAGAGGTAGGGAAGTAAGAAAGACCTCAATAAATCGGTGACTAGAGGTCATCGTATAACCCGTGGATGGCTGAGCCCTTCAAGGAGAAAGTCATAGGATAGTAAAATGGAAAAGTATGACAAGCACCCCAAGAGTTCCATTAATATGACTTCACCAATCGGTAAGGAAAGAGGTCACCTGGTGTAAGACAGTCTGGAGAGGTAGTACTGGGCAGGTAGAACCCACCGGGGTGTGTCTTTTGATTATAGTACAATACCACCGGGGTATTAGTGTCTTTTCATCGGGTAGACTAGTGTACCTGACGTCGGAACAGATTGAGTTACTTTGTTTCGGTACGACACGCCCCGTTAGTGTTTCTGGACCCAAGTTTAATATAGAGAGAAAACTAGTCTTGACAAATACCTCATAGAGGACCGAGTCCAATACCTCAGTGCTCGTTCTGTTTTGTAACGGTACGGACACCTGATCATCCCCCTTAACTGAAAAGACTTAGAGTCAAAGGAGTAGACATTTTACCTATATTTGTGTCATGGATTAAGAGTTACAACGATACGATCTATAATAATATGATGGAAAAACGACATCTATCCTCAACTGTACTTTAGGTACACCAGTTCTTAGGAACATCTAAATCTGAGGCAAAGATATGTAACCTCAAAAGAAGTAAACAAACTTTCACTTTCACATCAGCAATTCAGCCCAGGCTGAGAAACGCTAGGATACCTGACATCGGACGGTCCGAGGAGGCAGGTCCCCTAAAAGGTCCGTTCTTATGACCTCACCCAACGGTAAAGGAAAAGGTCCCCTAGAAGGGTCTGGGTCCCTAGCTTGAGTCCGGAGGACGTAACACCCGTCAGACAAATGATAGACTCGGTGGTCCCTTAGGGAAAGAAGTAAACAAATATATGACTTGAATAGTCAGCGAGTGATACACGGACAGTCGAACATTCTTTCGTCCCGACTCCAAGTTTAGGTTCGAGATGGTGAGGAATTAGTTTACCGAATTCGGAGACTCCGAATTCACTTCCTCCGACGAAGTTCTACTTTTACTTTCCTCTCTTTTTATTCGTTTTCCTTTTAACTTTTATGTTCCTCTTCCAATTTCTCTTACTAAAGGCTTTGGGTTCGGAGGGCATCCATACAGGGTGGTCAGGAGACAAACCTTGCATCTGGTTTTAGTGTGCCGTAAACTCCGCAAGAAGGAGCCAGGGAACCGACTTAACTTGAACACGACGAAGGAGAGAGGAATTTATAGGAAAGGAGACCTGTCCTACAAGGACTTCCTCCGTCTTGTAGAACCGATTGAAATCGAACGATAAAAGTCAGACTTAAACAAGGACCCGTTTAGTCGGTGCCAGTCTCATAGGAGGGGTCCAACCTACGAAGACCGTGCTACGACGTCCCCAAACATCCTACGTTTTCGAATCAAGATGATTCTAGACTTAGAATTTTGGACCCTATATAGACCCAATCCCATAGAATAGGTCAGTAATTTTTTTTTTTTTTTAGGGACTTGACGTCTTCCATACCGTTCTACTCATATAATGACTAAGGAAAAAAACTACGTTCATCCCTTTTTTCTTGTTGTTTGGTGTGTTTAGAAGAGTCTCGACAGAGATCGTCTGACTCTTCGACCCCCATGAATCGGTGACTGAGAACATAGGATAATCAACTTCTACTGAGGATTTCCGTCGTCCAGGTACCGTGAAAAAGACCCGACGGGACTTCGGACACGATCTCTATCGGGAATCCAACCTTCTGGGTCCACACACTTAATCCTCCGACTCTCACTCGGTTGCGACAGGTCGATAACATCGACTGGAGTCTCCACCCAGTGCCCCAAAACCGTACCCCGTGGTTCCCGTAGCCAATATTTCTCTTACGCACACAACCGAACGTCTTGACCCTTATGTCACCCCTTAAGGTCAAAGTCCGTCACGACCTAGTTCCTGGAGTTTAGTACGGTTGAACCCAAGACAGAAAATCAAGATTAAGAGACAACCGAAATACGGGGTGTCCCTCGAGGATCGTCGAGGTCTAAATCAGGATAACCAGGTCCTTGACTTTGGCAAATGGAGTCTAACCCTGGTCTCCAATTTCGCAGACGGACGTTACGCCCTCTGGACCCAAACTAGGGACCCAGTCCTTCTAGGGGACCTCTTCCTTTACCGTTGGGTGAGGTCATAAGAACGGACCTCTTAGGGTACCTGCCTCCTCGGACCACCCGATGTCAGGTGCCCCAGCGTTTCTCAGCCTGTGCTGATTCGTTGAAGTGAGTGAGTGTGAGTGTGGTAGGAGACCTTGAGTGTGGACCGGTTTTGAGTCACACACTGAGTGGGTGCACCCGGTCGTGGGTGTACCGACCCAGAGTCGGTTTTGGGTACCATGGACCAAAGTCCTGGATTACTTCGAGTCCAAGAACTACAGAATAACGCTTTACACTACACCAATCAAAAATACCCGACCCATTAAAGTATACGATTACTAACCCTCCTAAAAAGGTTGATAAAACCCCTTCCCCACCTCTAAAGGTCCTTAACCCAACGGTGGGTGAGGAACCAGAAAACTGTCACGGAACCTTGGTAGGACCACGGAGACCCACACAGTAAATCGCACGACTAACTCCTAGTTCCAACTCAGAACCGGGGTAAACTACGATTGACAAATCCGACGTAGGAACCCGTTACTGTAAGAAAGTTTTCAACACGGGACGGGGGAGAAGAGGACAACGTCTTGGGGTCTTGTCTTGTGAAGAAAAGATTGTGGACTTGACTGAGTGGACTGGACCGAACTCAATGGACGGGTCGACCTGAGACACCGGTACTTCCATACCGGGAGACTAATTGCTGTTGGTTCAGTGTTGTCACGACTATTTACAGATTGTACCGAGAAACCCCCTTTTTTTTTTTTTCCAAACTAAAACCATAAGGGACCAAACCAGGTTACCAATCCTGAGGTGTAGGTGACGAACCCCAGGTCCAAGGTAGGGACCAGTCACTTGATTCTAGGGTGTTCGGAACGACGTACCGACTTTTTATTTTGTTTTTCAAACTAAGTATCTCAAACGGTTCAAGACACCACATTTATGAGGATGGTGTTGGTTAAGTTCAATGGTCACACTACAGTTGACGGAATGTTACGAGGATATTAAAGTGGTCGTCGAGAACACTCAGACTCAGTCGAGTGCGTCTCGTGAACGAGTGTTCAGGTGGGAAATCGGGTCCGTTGATTCGGTGGGGTACGCAAGGTACACCTGACTCTCACCCTTTCCCCACCAGGAATCTCCTTTTAGTCCCACACCGATATCCGTATTCTCACTAATCTACGACTTCACCGTTTTCGTTATGTCCAGGTAGATCACAGGTCCCTATAGGTAGGTAATCTAAAAAAAATTTTCTTTAAACCGACGTAGCTAAGAAGCGGCACCGTGCACCCTCGCAATCGACGTATTAGAGAATCAACGTCGTACACCCAAGAATCAAGGGACTGGTCCCTAGCTTGAGTCCCGGGGGACATAACCCTCGAACCTCAGGATCGGTGACCTGGTGGTTCCTTCAGGAAGGTTGGTAGTACAACATAATTCAGCGTAAACGTCGGAAGGACGACTTATTCTGTACAGGAGTTTTTGGAATTTGATCATTCGGGAATAAGAGTACGAGGACCCAGTTGTCTAGCACCGACCCGAGTCACCCGGTCAGGACGGAGTCCGACGTCCATACGACCCGACTCAGCCGGGTCGCACAAGAAGTAGGAAACACTTGGTCACCGAGGAACTCTAGACAAGAAGTAGTCCGTGTGTATCCTCGAGGACTCCGGTTCAGTTTGAGTACCTTCCGAGAAGGGTGTCCTGTAGACGATTGTAAGGTAACCGACTTCGTTTCAGTGCACCGGCTCGAGTCGAGACCTTGACTCGTCACGTAAGGTGGGTGTCACCCTCCTGGACGTTTCAGTGGTCCACGAGTGTCCAATCACTTTTAGATGACATACACAACACAATAAGCCGTTCAGAGAAACAAGTGAATGCCGGAGTACTAACAAGGAGGGCCAGTCGTCCATATCTAGATTGACCAAGAAGACTTATAAACTTAGTTTAAGGAAGGATATTTGTGTGGTGTCAAATAGGTGGTAAGGTGATAACTACGTACAAATAGAACAGTCCACAAAAAAAAAAGAAAAAACGAAGTTTGTAAGACATCATTTATAGAACCATGTATATAGACATATATAAGAAAAAGATCTCGTCCCTAGTCTTTTGTCCAAGGTGTCTAGTTTACGTCGGGTCGTGGATAAAAACATTTACTTCAAAATAACCTTGTGTCGGTTTGAATAAGTGAACGAATTAAAGATATTAACGAGAAAGAGTGATGGGGCCGTCCCGACTCAGTAACTACGTTTTTGACCTACCCAGTGTTTCGGATTTCATAAATGAGAGACTGAGAAATGTCTCTTTCAAACGATTAGGGACAAAGAATTCCATCTCAAGGGTGATACCTCTACGACCAATTTTCCTTTTCTCATACACAAAATTTTAAAACTTATCTATAACTGTATTAATAAAGGGTCGTCATTTTTATAAGGAAGAAAATAAAAAAACTTTTTAATAAATAAACGGACACGACCCAGAATAAGCACCGTACGTCCTAGATCAAGAGACTGGTCCCTGACTTGGACACGGGAGACGTAATCCTCGAACCTCATAATCGGTGACTTAGTGGCCCTTTCAGGGTCTTATAAGGAAAAAAACAAACAAGAGAAAATAAAGTATACAAAAATTCTTATAAGAAATAATTTCAATGTGTGTGACAACATTCACTTTCATAATCAATGAATCAGTACAGACTAAGGGACACTGGGGTACCTGATATCGGGAGGTCCGAGGAGACAGATACTTTAAGAGATCCGTTCTCATGACCTCATACATCGGTAAGGGAAGAGGTCCCTTAGACGGGTTGGGTCCCTAACTTGGGAGACCAGAGGACGTAACGTCCGTCTGAGAAATGACAGACTCCCTTCCATATTAATTTATATCTTCATTATTGTCACATTACTGCCATATTAATTTACATGGTAGTGCTCCCTTCCCTATTAATTTATATCTTCATATATTTCTTCTTTTGTGTGAGGAGGTGCCGACCTCAATAGTCAAACCATACCGTAAAGGTTAGTTGTTTTAGTTACGTCTGTGTGTCTGTGTGTGTGTCTGTGTGTCTGTGTGTGTGTGTAAAGGAATAAAGGAAGAGAGGGGGGAGAAAAAAAAAAAACTTCTCTTCTTACTCTAGTCAAACGAGGATATCGATAATAGGGACTTTGTAAAAACATAATGAGACGAGAGAAAGGTTTCCGAGGACAGACTTCTCTAGTGACGTCCACAAACCTGTGTTTTCAGGATCGTCGGTCACGGGAATTTTCATATTAAAGGTAAGTAGTACAACTTTGAATCTGATAAACAACCGAGACTCTTCTATTACTGGTGGACAAAGTTACGAGAGACAGGGACTTCTTCGGTATAAGCATACTGAGAACACGAAGTCCAGTAGACCACCGAAGAGTCAAGTCACTCAATTTTTACTCTTTACGCGTAACATCGGACGCTCCGGGAGCCACTGGGTCGAGAGTCGGTGGGAAGACCCCGACAAGAGCGGGACTAACAGGCACGGCAGAAAGTGAAGGAGTTTCAACGTGGTCCGGGAAAGGCCCAAACGGGACCCAACCAGTCCTAAGAAAGTCAATGTCCTCCGTCTTTGTGTCCAGTCTGACCGACTTCAGGTTTCCTCGAAGAACTGAACACACTACCTTTTCAGGGTCTCTCTTTCAATCTTATTTCTGGCTTGCGAAGTAGGGGCACCCAATAGAGACGGGAGATGGCATAATAGAAATAAGAGTCAGAAAGGGTTTCCCTACACTTCTGAGTCGAACGTAGGATTACTCGATGGGATCACCTTTCTCACCATGAAAGCGAAGGAGGGTTAGCAAGATCTCTTCGCGGATACCTACTGCGAATGACTCAGTCGACCCTAGCTCACTGATAGAGACTTGGTTGACAATACTGCCTATCGATCTATGTGACTAATCGGTTGGGGTCCAGAATAGAGGGGTGGCCGGGGTGGTCGGGACTCCGCCTTAGAGGAGTGAACGTTGAGTTCGTGGTGTCGGTCCCTCAAACGGGTTGCCTTTGGTTCCACGACGATGGACTTCGCCCTTTCACCGACGACCGTCCGTCTTTCTTGCGGGAAGTCTGTATAACGAGGGAGGCGACTGTTGTGGGAAGGGGGCGGAAGGTGGAACTGTTGTCCCAAGAAGAGACATCGAAACCATGTTCCGCTTTCTAACTTTTACCGTGGTGACAGATAGCTCTGTTTCCTGACCGTCATTAGCACCGAAAGTTTTATACTAAAATTGTCGTCGTCGTCGTCGTGGACCTTTAAACAATCCTTACGTGCAAGAGTCCGGGGTGGGAGGTAAATGAGTCACCCGGGACGTCAGACACAAAATTTGGACGTACATTTAAACTCTTGGTGGCTCAAACTTATAATTACGACTTAGTATTTTATCTTTCGATAACCTGCAGCGTCAAAGTCTTTGGTAAAGGAATCTCTGAGTCTTAAACTTATTGTCGTTCAACGAGTAACCAATGTTTTCGACGTTAGTGAAAAGACCGCGACTTGAATCAACAAGTCTGACAGAACGAGGGAACATCGGAACCGAAGACACCGTCGGTAATGTCCATTGAAAGTTGAAGACTCAAGGTTTGAGAAGAGGAACCCTGGAGGTACCGTCAGGTCACCAATTCATAGACACAAGGTTACGTCCCCTGAGCTCAAGTTAGGAACCAGCCTCTTGATTCTAGAGTGTATGACACCCCGTCGATTTGGACTCACGGTGGTGAGGACTCGGACACATGGTACTGATTTTCGGACGAATGTCGTTACTTCTGGGTCACGTCGGTTTTTATTTACTATTTATTTTAAAATTTTTATTTATTTTGCATATAATTATTGTTTTTTTTCTTTGTCGTTCAGAAGAGGGAATGGATCTCCGGTCTTCCGACTTTTACTGTAAAGGTTGAGGAAGAGAGGAACTTCGATCCCCACAGACATATTTTCCTTTGGACGACCCCAGGACCAAGTTAGGGACCAGTCCCTTGATTTTAGAAGTGTTCGTGTTTGACACGTCATACGGGGCGGGGGGGGGTTTTTTTATTTGTTGGGGTTCCCGTTCACATGACTGAAGTTTGATGCTTTCTTTCTCTTTTTTGTATTTTATCCTTACTTATACTGATATTTTGTCTTAAAATATCGTCGTAATAATTAACACTTTCGGCCAGAAGTATTTTTACGGAGATATATACCTTTCGTCAAACAGCCCATCTAATAGAGTGAAACGTTCTTACGTTTCGCTGCACACCATTGACGGTTCTTCGACGTCGGGTGTCGTTTAAGTTACTTATTATTAGCTTAGTAAATTTAATGTTTTTATTACAGTCTTAAAAGATGTTGTTTTGTTTATTACGGTTACACCCATGTGAACTTTTAAAGAGTATTCTGTACTCCATCACCACCACCAAACCAACGATTCAGCACAGGCTGAGAACACTAGGGTACCTGACATACATTGGACGGTCCGAGGAGACAGGTCCCTTAAGAGGTCCGTTCTTATGACCTCACCCAACGGTAAAGGAAGAGGTCCCCTAGAAGGGTTGGGTCCTTAGGTTGGTTCCAGACGGATGTAACGTCCGTCTAAGAAATGGTTGACTCGATGCTCTGACCATTCACCCTGTAACGTTTAAGTTTCCAGGAATTTTATCGACACGAACCTGAAGGAACCACCGAGTCACCATTTCTTAGACGGACGGTTATGTCCTCTACTCCCGAACCAGGGACCAGGTCCTTCTAGGGGTACAGTTCTTTGTTGATTTGGGTACATGGTGTTGGCAGCTCGGATTCGATACTCAGTTCTCTTCGGTGACGTTACTCTTCGGGCTCGTCGTGTCGATCTCTCGTCTGGGACGACGAGAGACGTCGACCTCCTTCGGACCCGTTTCGTTACTTCTGGGGCGCGTCGGTTTTTGTTTATTTACTTATTTAGAACTCGTTTCATCGACACGAGTGAGAGTGTGTCATTGACACGACGTATTAGTTACGTCCCGTAGAAGAGATCTCAAACCACTTTGACTAATATGAATTTGGTCAATTTATAGGGTCGAGGATTTTACTCGAAATCCTCGTCCATCTGGTTTGCCGATCGAAACAACAAACTTCGTAGCTGGAAGATCCCATTCGTGACACTGACAGAGGTCATAGTCAAGTGAAGAAGGAGACAATGAATTCAGTGACACTAAAAACATAGTGAGTAGTGGTTTTACTCAGTTTTAACTGTGTATCGATCCACACTAAAAAAAAAGAATTTGTATGTGCATACTTTTCTTATAAAATGACTACCACCCCCGATGTGTAGACCTATGACCACGGGGTTGAGTAGATTGACACGTAACTTTAAAAATAACATATATTTAAAGTCGAGTTTCAACCTCTTCTTTCTTTATTTCGTGATATCCATACAATGTAATAAATAAAAACCGATACGACCCAGAAGCAAGGACGTGCCCGAAAAGAGATCAACCCCACGTCCCCGAAGAGTAACACCACCGAAGAGAACATCCTCTCGGACCTGAGATCCTGTGCACTCGAAGTCATCAACGTCGAGGGTCCGAGAGCTCGGGACCGACATCACACCGTGTACCCGAATCCACGAGACTCCGTCCACCCTAGAAGGACCTGGCTCTTAGCTTGGACACAGAGGACGAAACCGTCAAGTCTAAGAAATGGTGACTCGATGGTCCCTTCGGGCTATAAAAAAAAGAAAATTTACATTTCTTTTTCAGGGACCCGTGAAGAGACGACCAGGTCACCAATTCTGAAACACGAAGGTGACGTCCTCCGTACCCAAACTAGGGACCAGCTCCTTGATTCTAGGGTGTTTGACGTGTCACTTCGTTTTGTTTTGTTTTGTTTTTTTTTGTTTGGTCTTGGATTGACACAAAATCAGTCCTAAAAAAGTTCTCTGTCCTGGTTACCTTATATATATATGTATATACACACACACACACACACATATAGAAATACATTTTTTATTCTTTAACTGAGTGGACTAATACTTCCAACCACACGGTTTTAGCCGTCTCGACTACAGGGGCACGTTCGGGTTTCCAGTCGTATCTTGGTCCGCTTCGAGTACAGAGTCAAACTTCTGACCGTCCGTCCTCTTAAGAGGGAGGACCTCCTCTCAGTCAGAACACAGGATGGGTCCGGAAGTGTCCTAATCTACTTCGGATGGGTGAGATACCTCCTGGTAGACGACGTTACGCCCTCTGGACTCAAGTTAGGGGCCCAACCCTTCTAGGGGACCTCTTCCCTTTCCGAGGGGTGAGGTCACAAGACCGGACCTCTTAAGGTACCAGACGTATCAGGTACCCCAACGTTTCTCAGCCTGTGCTGACTCGCTAAAGGTAAGTTACATTTACAATTAGAGTAGAATTTTGTGGGATTGTGTTTGTCATCGACCTTATGACAAACTGCTTTATAGACCCATGTGGTGCCGGACCTGAGACGATTCAGCGAAGTCGGCGCAGGCTGAAAAACACTGGGGTACCTGACATCGGACGGTCCGAGGAGAGAGGTACCCCTAAGAGGTCCGCTCTTATGACCTCACCCAACGACACGGGAGGAGGTCCCCAGAAGGGCTGGGTTCCTAACTTGGGCTCAGACAACACAGAGGACGTAACCGTCCGTTCAAGAAATGGTGTTCGCGGTGCAACCTTCGGGGACACCAGCCCAGTTCAACTGTGTACTGTAATTGAGAGTATGACTCACATAACATAATCTTACTTTCCTTTTGTCTTTTCCTTCGAGTACAACGAAACGTACTACACGGATATTGGAACGAAAAGAAAATTAAATAGGGACTTTTTCCACACGTATATATACCTTTGATAAGTTTGACGTTGTGTTTAAAGATATTAATTTTAGGAGCTGGACGACTGGTATCAGAAGGGAGCCCTTACTGACAAAAAACACACACAAGAAAACTTTATACGTACACGTCCACATTGAGATACGTACACACAAACCTCCTATAATTTGGTGACATATTTTTATGTACCCAGGATTCTGATCTGTGAGATATCGGGGTTCTAAGTCCCGCACCGGACCTCTCACTCCAGTATCCCAGGGAATGTTTCACATCTTTCGGAAGAAGAAGACGGAGAGTATCATCCGCGGACGGACCCTGACCCTCGGGAGCACCTTTTCCGTCCGTACTAACTCTTGTTGCCCGAAGTTTGGTCCCACGTCCATGGGGAGCCCTCGACGCTTCTCTCAAATTCCCTTAGACACATGTCGAGAAGTTGAAGGGAAACGTGCAAAGAGAGGTCGATAAAAAAAAGGGGATGACTGGGACGTATTTTTGACAAGAGAGGGAAAAGTTTCCTTTCAGTGTGAAGAGGGGTAAGGACTCGTTGAAAATAATGCCAAGTAACATGGTTCCACATTTTTAAAAGTATCGTGGTGAGTTTTTACGTTAAACTCTATAACCATTGGTAATAAGGGGAAATTAACTAGGTCTTGTTTTCAAAATTTTGACAATTATTCTTGTGAAAACCAGTGTCCTTTGAAAAACTTTTTATTTAATACAGATATGTACATATAAAGGAATACCGGATGTACCGAAAGGCCTAGAATCAAAGGACGGGTCCCTAACTTGGGTATGGGAGACGTCACCTTCCAACTTCAGAATTGGTAACCTGGAGGTCCCTTCCAGGAAAGGACCACTGTCCTTTCAAATTTTGTTTTAATTAAAGTTAGGAATTTGTATAATAAAGGTTCCTCCGTTTTCTCACTAGTTATTTTCTGAGATTTCGTGTCTGAATATTATGGAATCCTATTTTATAACAACCCCCTCGTCTTACGTTTAATTTCTTGGTGTCACCCGGTTCATTTTGACGGTAAGACAACAAGCACCGAAGAAAAATTACCTACCTTTAGTTTAATAATACCATAACTATACGAAATCCCTATTAAAGTCCCACCACTTTGACAAAACTCTATAGTTATGAATGGCATACGTTTATAATGTAGTAAAAGTCGACAAGATCGCTAAACTAAAAAATTTTAACTTCACATCAACTAAATGTCATACAATAAAAGTCCACATGACTGAAAATTTTTATACGGTATCAAAAGAAAATTCTTTATAAAAATAAATAAACCGACGAGGTCCAGAATCAACACCGTAAACTCAAGAAGCTAGAAGCAACGAAGCACGTCTTAGAAATTAACACCGTGCACCCTAGATCAAGGGACTGGTCCCTAGCTTAGACCAGGCGGACGGAACCCGAGTCTCAGAATCGGTATCCTGGTCGTTCCTTCAGGGGACGCACCAAAAAAAAAAAAAAAAATGTTGACTTCATATCAACTGAATGTCACAACATAATTAAAAAAGATATGTTGTTCCACTAAGTCGATATGTATATATATAAGTAAAAGTATAAGAGAAGGTAAAACCAAATAATGTCCAATAACGTATATCAAGGGACACGATATGTCATCCTGGAACAACAGATAGGTAGGATATATATTATCAAACGATCAAACGGAGACGATTAGGGTTTAAGGGTAAGGAAGAGAAGGGGTAGGGGGTTGGGGGAACCGTTGGTCTTCAGACAAGAGGACGTAGCAAAAACTCTTACGGAAGCTTTTCTTCACTGGTCTTTCGAACTTCTGCTAACTCTCTCCCCTTCTCTTTCGGACTTCAAAAGACCGAATCACCCAGCACTACCCCCTTGTTGGTCCCTCGACTTTCGGGCCTCGCCTCTACCACACTCTACGTCCCTTGTGCCCTCTCCTCCCGGAAGCGAGTACGGACTCCACCTGAGGTGCGCCTCCCCCGAGACATTTCAACGGAAACGACTACTTTCTGTCACGTCCCCGTGCCTGTCTGTCTACCGTCTGTGAGGGTTCTGTAAGTACGTACGATAGACGATCCCCCATCTAATAGCGAACCGACCTCCACTGGGACGCTCATTCGGGACCCCTCGTCGGAGTCGTCCCGGACCCCCTTCCAATATCATCGTCGAATCCTTCCAGAGGTCGTGACCTGACTCGGGTGTCAGATCGGACCCCGTCGTCTGCGGTCCTCTTTCGGGTCACTACCCTGGGTCGGTCGTAAGGAACCTTCTATGGATGAGTAGGGGTCGATTTCCGGGGGAAACGACCACGGGGTTGGGGATTTAGTACGAAAAAACCTTGTAGAATCTCTTCCCAACATGATACCTGACTCAATACAGAGAGGGAAGAAGGTGATTGAGTATGTGATTTCGCGATTGGGACTTACACTACTGTAACCTCTACTCCGGAAACCTTACATCATTCAGAATCTACTCCAGTACTCCCACCCCAGGAAACCTTCCTTAGTCACAGGTAAAATTCTTTTCTCGAACGGGAGGGGACGGGAGGGACGGGACGAGTGTACGACGCGACACGAGTCGTCGATTCAGTACAACCTGAGAAACTTTGACACCTGACATCGGGAGGTCCGAAGAGACGGACACCCTAAAAGGCCCTCTCTTATGACCTCACCCAACGGTAAAGGAGGAGGTCCCCTAGAAGGACTGGGTCCCTAGTTTGTTCTCGTAACCGTCCGTCAAAGAAATGGAGACTCGATGGCCCCTTCGGGAGGGGATTGTACTCCTGTGTCGATTTTTTTATTTATCGGTAGCTATTTCGTCCCACTTCCAAGAATGGTCCTCACCTCAACCGACCGTGGAACTAGAACCTGAAAAGGTCAGAGGTCTTGACATCCTTTATTAACAGAACAGACTCGTGGTCAGATTCCATAGAACAGTCTCGTCAACCTCTTCTGATTCGCACCCTTCTTTGTCAAGATTTCCCGACCCATAAGTGAACTGAAGAGGTTCCTTTCGGACTTAACGGGTTCATTTGACAATTTTTGGTATAAAGAGTTAGCCCCGACCTTTTACCGTAGAGGACCCGGAAATCGTTCTACGAACACGGACTTGGGGAAAGAGTCTCCAAGAATGAAGTAAAGACGCCGTACGTCAGAACCATAGTTTCAGGAGTTTTAGGGGTCCACTAAGATCATACATCGGTCTTCGTGTTGGCGACCACATTTCTTACTCTGCTCCGGTTGTAATAAAGAAACTGGCGGTTCGAAGAGAGAGAAAAATTGTTAAAAATAAAATATAACCTCATATCAACTAAATGTTATAACACAATCAAAGTCCCCATGTCGTTTCAAAATGTCAACATGTATAAGTATATAGATAGGAAAAGTCTAAGCAAAGGGTATGTCCAATAGTGTCTTATAGCGTATTCTACGGGACAAGATATGTCATCCAGGAACTACTAATAAAATATTTATATATCGTCACACATATACAATTAGGGTTTGAGGATTAAATAGGGAGGGGGTGGAAAGGGAAACCATTAGTATTTAAACACCAGATACAGGTACTCAGACAAAGATAAAACATTTATTCAAGTAAACATATCAAAAAAAATCTAAGATGTATTTTCGCTAAAGCATACTATGAACAGAAAGAGAAAGACTGAAAGAAGTGAGTCATACCAGTAGAGGTCCGGGTGGGTACAACGACGTCTACCGTAATAAAGTAATAAAAAATACCGACTCATTATAAGACGACATATACCCGTGGTGTAGAACAGTACGGACAACATGTATCACAACGTCACTTGAAACACTACACACATAGAAATGTTTAGGGCAAACAAACAAACAAACAAACAAAAGACCTATATGTGGATCCTCACCCTAACGACTTAGTATATCATCAAAAATTCCTTTGAAGTGTGACAAGAGGAATCACCAACATGTTTAAATGTAAGGATGATTGTCACATCCTCCCAGGGGAAAAGAGGTGTGGGAAAGGACGGGTGAACAGTAATCTTGACCCTAAGATTAGTTTTCAAGAAACCACTGTGTCGAATATACGTCCCAGGTGTGTCTGTCGACACGACTTACTCTTGACGTCTTTTCGTGGACAGACTTCCCCACCTTTTAAGCCGAAACGTGACCAGTCGAAGTCAAGTAAAGTCAGCGAGTCAGCACAGACTGAGAAACGTTGGGGTACTTAGCGTCGTGAGGTCCGGAGGGACAGGTAGTGGTGGAGGACCTCGGACGAGTTTGAACACAGGTAGTTCAGCCACTACGGTAGGTTGGTAGAGTAGGAGACAACAGGGAAAGAGGAGGACAGGAGTTAGAAAGGGTCATGGTCCCAGAAAAGTCTACTCAGTCAAGAAGTGTAGTCCACCGGTTTAATAACCTCAAAGTCGAAGTCGTAATCAGGAAGATTACTTATAAGTCCTGACTAAAGGAAATCCTAACTGACCAACCTAGAGGAACGTCAGGTTCCCTGAGAGTTCTCAGAAGAGGTTGTGGTGTCAAGTTTTCGTAGTCAAGAAGCCACGAGTCGAAAGAAATACCAGGTTGAGAGTGTAGGTATGTACTGAGGACCTTTTTGGTATCGAAACTGGTCTACCTGGAAACAGTCGTTTCACTACAGAGACGAAAAATTATACGACAGATCGAGCCAGTATCGAAAAGAAGGCTCCTCGTTCACAGAAAATTAAAGTACCGACGTCAGTGTCAGACGTCACTAAAACCTCGGGTTCTTTTATTTCAGACAGTAACAAAGAAGTAGATAAACGGTACTTTACTACCCTGGTCTACGGTATTAGAAGCGAAAAACTTACAACTCAAAATTCGGTTGAAAAAGGTGAGAGGAGAAAATGAACGTAGTTCTCCGAGAAATCAAGAAGCAGTGAAAGACGGTATTCCTACCACAGTGGACGTATAGACTCCAATAACTATAAAGAAGACCGTTAAACCAAGGTCAAACACGAAGTAGGTCGGGTCGCAAAGTGTACTATACGAGACGTATATTCAATTTATTCGTCCCACTGTTACATGTCGGAACTATATGAAGAAAGGGTTAAACCTTGGTCAGGTAACAAGGTACAGACCAAGATTGTCAACGAAGAACTCGAGGTATGTCTAAAGAGTCCTCCGTCCACTCCACCAGTCCATAAGGATAGAGAACTTCTTAAAAACTGTCAAATAACACTACGTGTGTCAGTTTCCGAAACCGTATCAGTTATTTCGTCTGTATCTACAAAGAGACCTTGAGAGAACGAAAAAGGTACTGGGTCGTCTACAACCGTTAAGCTAGAGACCAAGGAGACGGAAGAGATTTTAGTCGAACTTGTAGACCTTCAAGTGCCAAGTGTATAACGACTTCGGACCGAACCTCTTAAAACTCGAAATGAAATGATCGCACACTCTACTCACGTTAACACGTCATCAAACTCGTAAGAAACCGTAACGGAAAGAAACCCTAACCTTACCTTTGACTGGAATATCTCAGGAGACCGGTGACGACTCAAAAGGTGTAAACGATCGTATAACTCACGTCGTGAAAGTGTCGTAGTAGAAAGTCCTAAACTTTATCGAGTTGACCTTAAGATAGTGGAGGTGATCGAAACAAGTATCACTACGAAGGATTCCGGGTGAACTGAAGTGTAAGGTCCTACAGACCGAGATCCACTCACTAGTGTGATAGCACCAATGGACCCAGTACTTTTAGAAAAAACACATCAAGGCGACACATAAGAACGGTGGAGAAGTATTATAGAAGACGAAGACAATCCTCCCTTTTTTACGGAAAGTGTCCCCTGAAAAATCAACGAGGAACCGTACACCCTCGAAGGACCTAGTCCCTAATTTGAACACAGAGGACGTAACCGTCCGTCTAAGAAATGGTGACTCGGTCGTCCCTTCCGGGGTCTCCCCTGGAAAATTTTTGAATGCATTTTCAGGGAAGAGTAATCCGGCCCCCTCCATCGGACATTTTTATACATATTTCAGTTGGAAGAAATGAAAGAAGGGTTCCACCCTCGAAGGGTTTCTAACATCAGATACTTGTTCAAGGGTAGACACCTCAATCAATAGACCGAACCAGGTCCGTCATAAAACTACGTTTCTGTAAACAATGTATTTTTGGGTTTAAAGGACAAGGAGAAATTTTCATTCTAGACCTTTACTGTCGTAGAGTGAAGATGTACCGTTGTTTTACGACGACGGTCTCGCATACCAGAACTAAAAAGGCGTCAGGCGTGGTTCGGGACAACAAAGGGTAATCGACCTAAATGAGTAAGCGAAATGTTGAGTATACTTCACAAACCAAACACTCGAGACGAGATGGTAGGATGTGGAACGAAAGAAGTAAGTCAGTACAGAGAATCTCTAAAAAGACAGACATTTAAACGAAGTAGAAAATTTACCGACGTGCCATAAGGAAACCTAGAGACTGAATGTCGTACGGAGACAATTACCTGAAAATCCAACATAGGTTGAAAAATGATGATGTTTGTCACGACATCACTAATAGAAGAGAGTACGAAATATGTATCCGTTATCACACGGTTTGATCCGACATGGACAGGTCTCAGTCAACAAGTTTTGAGTTCTTAGAATTCTCGGTCAACGACTTGAGGTCCATCGAACTTTAGTCGTTACCGTTTTCATAACGCATAAATGTGGTGTCCTTAACCTTTTACGATGTTTAGTCTCACAGGGGGTGGTGGAACGGGACCTTTCGGAAAAATGGTCATGTGCGAACGGTTTTCCGTAAGACGACGACGACGACGATTCAGCGAAGTCAGCACAGGATGAGACACACTGGGGTATCTACCGTCGGGTGGTCCGTGGGGATAGGGACCCTAAGAGGTCCGTTCTTGTGACCTCACCCAACGGTAAAGGAAGAGGTTACGTACTTTCACTTTTCACTTTCACTTCAACGAGTCAGTACAGTCTGAAAATCGCTGGGGTACCTGACGTCGGATGGTCCGAGGAGACAGGTACCCTAAAAGGTCCGTTCTGATGATCTCACCCTACTGTAACGGAAGAGGATTTCCGTAAGATTTATCAAGGTTTCTAGTCCTCAGTCTCTCGTTTCGGTCAATCGTGGTACTTTAGTCTTGTTCGAGACCGGCCTTCCCTCTATGAACAACCGATCCCCTCCTTAACTCCAGACCCATCGACTAACTGAAAATAAGGTTCGATGCCTGCGAACTTCATTTTGATCCCATGACTCCCCCACCTTTAAGAAAAAGAAAAAAGAAATTAGATAATAAATAAACCGATGTGGTCCAGAATCCACGCCGGGCGTTCTAAAAGGTAGAAGTAACGCCGTACGTCTTAGAAATCTCCGTCGGACACCCGAGATCAAAAGACTGGTCCCTAGTTTGTATCCGAAGGACGTAATCTTCGTACGTCAGAATCGGTGACGTGGTGGTCCCTTCAGAGGAATTTTTTTTTTTTTTAATTTCACATTAACTGGATTTTGTGACAATCAAGGTTCACATGTTATATCACTACTTATGAAAATATATAATATTTTACTAGTGGTGTTCCCACCCCTAAGAATCAGTATATACACAAGTGTCTAAAACTAAATCAAGAGTCTACGGGTCCACTGGTCCTATTACCATAACGAATCTCAACTCCAGTTTCTAATGACCACCACCACCAAAGCAGTGATTCAGCACAGACTGAGAACGCTGGGGTACCCGACATTGGGCAGTCCGAGGGGACAGGTACCCTAAGAGGTCCGTTCTTATGACGTCACCGAACGGTAAAGGAAGTCCCCTAGAAGGACAGGATCCCTAGCTTGGACCCAGAGGACGCAACGTCTGTCTAAAAAAAAAAAAATGGTTGACTCGATACTCTCTTCGGGGTAATAATGTGTTCCAGTTTCTAAGGACACGACAAACACCATCCGTAGTTTATCCTTTTACCTACGTCTATAAACCTTTTCGTATTGATCGGAGGGTCTTTATGATCCATCTACAATCTTTTACCGACGTGTTACTAAAGAAGATATTATTAATTGTGAAAAGGTACCTTTTTAGTTCAGGAAGAACCGGGACCGTCTCGTCGTAACGTCACGTCTCACGAAACAAGCACGTAACGGACTTGTAGGTCGTAAAGCACGGGGTCCTTTCCTTTCTATGTCTTTCTCCCCCTTTTTTACGGGTCGTGGGTGGGACAAAAACTATTGACATGAACACCCCCAATTTCTCCGTCAAACCGGAGTACACTAACACTTGAGCCAAGAAAAAAGTTTTAAACACAAATAATTTTTAAAAAAATTTTTTGAAACCACCTCCTGAAAGACCACCAGGTCACCAATTCTGAGGCATGAAGATGACGTCCCCCGAACCCGAACTAAGGACCAGCCCCTTGATTCTAGGACGTTTGGTACACCGCACCAGTTCTTTCTTTGTGGTCAAAAAGTAGTGAACCCGCGGAGTCTTCTACCTTCACCGAACCCGAGAAGAGTTGGAGACTCTCCGGGACACTTTGGACCAAAGAATCGACTCTACCAGGGTGGATGAAGGGAGAGGTACCGGTACAAAATCGAGGACAACAGTTGGGAGGCCACTCCAGTATCCATCCTGGAAACCTTTCTACCACAGAACCCGATCCAAGGAGAGACGGTCTATGTTTCTATGAGAGACGTCACGTTTATCAGTAGTACCTTCCATCAAGGTTATCCAGGGCACTTCCTTACTCCTGTATTCCGTTCCCTCCCTTTCTTCGGTGGTGTACACACAACTACTTGTCCAACGGAGGTAATGGTTCACGTTCCGTTCTAGGATGTCCCTGAAGACCTTCTAAGGTTCCGTGTATCCGGCATAGTGGCTAAATACGGTGGACTCCCTACTCACGGTGGGGACAGTGAATCCCGACGAGGACCCTGTCGAAGGGTCATGAGAACGGACGGGTGTCGTTCCGGGTACACACGGTCTCCTGTAAGAGTCCACCTCTGAGTGTCCACACAGGTCATCCATGGGGGTTTGAGTCACCGATTACAAGGTTCAGGTAGAGGTCACAAATCCTCCTGAGACCTTTAACGTCAGTGATCACTTGGGGAGTCAGTACTTCATCGGACCTCTTGGACAAATGAGTGGCTCAATGACTAAATAATTTTTCTTATAATTTCCCATATTCAGTCGTCAGTCCCGAAGGGGGCGCCGAGTCGTCATTTCTTAGACGGACGTCACGTCCTCTACGTCCTCTGCCACCAAGCTAGGGGCCCAGCCCTTCTAGGGGATCTCCTCTTTTACCGTTGGGGGAGATCATAAGAACAGACCTTTTGAGGTACCTGCCCCTCGAATCACCCGATGTCAGGTACCCAAACGTCAGTCTGTGCTCACTCGCGTCATGTGTGGTAGTTGTTGGTCTACTTCTCTATGTCCCCCGTTCCAGGGTTTGCTTCGGCGAAGACAGGAGCACCGCACCCCCGGGACGTTTTACGGTGTGCCTTCGTAAGAGAGACTCTTTCCTGGGGTGTCAACGGGAAACCCCCGAAATACCTCCGAAGTAGGGTATCAGTACTAACTGATTCGGTAACCGGTTACCTCTGACCTAGTTGGAGTCCAGGGAGGACAACGACATTTGATTTCAGGGAGCCAACACAGACTAAGAAACGTTGGGGTACCTGACGTCGTGCGGTCCGGAGGAACAAGTAGTGGTTGAGGGCCTCAAGTGAGTTTGAGTACAGGTAGCTCAGCCACTACGGTAGGTTGGTAGAGCAGGGGAAGAGGAGGACGGAAGTTAGAAAGGGGCGTAGTCCCGGAAAAGGTCAATCAGTCAAGAAGTGCAGTCCACCGGTTTCATAACCAAAGTCGAAGTCGTAATTAGGGAGGTCACTTATAAGCACCAACTAAAGTAAATCCCAACTGACCAAACTAGAACGTCAGGTTCCCTGAGAGTTCTCAGAAGAGGTTTTGGTGTCAAGCTTTCGTAGTTAAGAAGTCACGAGTCTACTCTAACTTTTAAGGTTGGGAGATTAGTGTCAACGAGGGCCGTTGGTCGGGGGACCGGAACTCACTCCTTGACTCCTGCTCTCTGACCTAAACCCCTGAAGGGACCACCAGGTCACCAATTCTGAACCACGAAGGTCACGTCCCTGTGTCCCCGTGTCCAAGTCAGGGCCCCGACCCCTGCTTCTGGGGTGTACGACGGACCGCAACAAGGGGGGTGGGGTGGTTTTTCTGGTTTCTAATAGGGTAACAAGAAAAAAGTTAATTTTTTTAAAATAGATAAAAATTAGTTTCTCATTAACGAAATGTTATGACACAACCAGAGACAGTATATAGTTGTACTTAGTCGGTGGGAGGGACCCAGCCTGCCGTTTAAGGGTGACCGAAAAAACGTGCACCACTACAAATACAAAGGTACGAGGAGAAAGGCAGGCAGGATGGGAGAGGGAGGGGGAAACACAAGTGTTCAGACAAGACAAAACAGAAGCATAGGTAACGACGGGACGTTTATCCAAGTCGTCATGGTAGGACGATCTAAGGTATAGGGAAACAAGAAAAAAAAAATTTGCGTTAATTGTATTTTGGTGAAATAAATAAATAAATACCGACGCGACCCAGAGACAACGACACGCTCCCGAAAGAGATCAACACCGCTCGTCCCGCTGAGGAGCGACGTCGCTCGATCGAAGAGAAGTGGCACCGAGGGGAACAAAGCCTCGTGTCCGAGCTCCACGTCATCCGAGATCCCGAAGTGATCGACGTCGACCGACCGAGCCATAGCCGCTTGTCCGAATCAACGAGACGTCGTTCAGCTCAGAAGGACCTGGTCCCTAGTTTGGGCACAGGGGACATAACCGTCCACCTAAGAATAGGTGACCCGGTGGTCCCTTCAGGGGGGGCAACAAGAATAGAAAGTCTTTTAAGGTTCCCAAAGCCCCCGACACTCGGTCCTTGACGTCTCCATAGAACCACTAGACTTACTGGTTTACCTATAAAAAAGACATTTAATGTTATGTCGCATGGTTGTAAGACTTAAAGCCACTCTCTTCTCCTACAACGAAGAATTCTGGGGGAGTTTAGGGCCGTTGTTAATTCCGGACTTATTACGGGGACCACCAAAACTACCCCTCTTCCTTCCCTGTCAAAGGTTTTAGAAAGTTTCCGGTAACTACACTAACGTGTTAACGAAAGGTCTGTTTTCCCGTTTAACTTGACAAAAAATTACAGTTCTCGATTTATCGGCTCTCTTTTTATATTTTATTCGTTATTCGTTGTCGAGATCTGTATGTTGGGAAAGTTACATTGTCGTACCTCTTAGGACCGAGTTGTAAAGGGTGAAGGTTGGTCATCGAAGTACCTCAATTGGAAGAGGTAAATAGAACTTGACTCGTTCCCAATTCGGAAGAATCGGGAACCCCGAAGACTAAACTTTCGGAAAGGATTTTAAACAGAGTTAGATACACTAAGTTTTTTCCGAGGCTAATGTACAACTCTCACCGACACAATTAATTACCACTACTAGTCTGAATTACTTTCTCCCTGAAACAGTCGGTAGGGGACCGACGAAAGTATTTTTGCTTCCCACGGTTGTTCACGATTACCGAACTGAACCTCTCAAGTGGAGGAACCCCCGAAAACTGGAAGTCAGTGTAGGACTTTATAATGGGACCTCAAACGAGATTCGTTGACTTACAAACTAAAAGGAGTACATTTCTCCCAGCATATATGAGTCTAAAGAGATGACTTAAGGAGGATCTTTTATCTCGGTCCGAAGTTCAGTGTCACTCGTTTTGGGTTAGTGAGACAAGGAAACTGAAGTATCGACACAATGACATATTATTCATGACACGAGAACACACTACAATGTAACATAATAAAATATTACCATATAAAACATTACGACATATATAACATAAAATAAATAATCAAATAGACGGAGTGTTCTTAGTTTTGAGGGACTCCCGTCTCCAACCAGTGGTAAATGGAGACATTGGAGTCATGAATCTACTCACATGCTATTCTTAGGCATTATACAGACGTTCCTCTAGGTTGGTCAGGTAAGACTTCCTCTAGTTGGGACCCTAAAGAAACCTTCCTTACTACGATTTCGACTTCGAGGTCATGAAACCGGTGGAGTACGCTTCTCAACTGAACAACCTTTTCTGAGACTACGACCCTCCCTAACTCCCGTCCTCCTCTTCCCCTGCTGTCTCCTACTCTACCGACCTACCGTAGTGACTGAGCTACCTGCACTCAGACTCACTTGAGGCACTCTACCACTACCTGTCCCTCCGGACCGCACGACACTAAGTACCCCAGCGTTTCTCAGTCTGTGCTGACTCGTTGACTTGACTTGACTTGACTTGACTTATACAGAAACCTTACTTACTCACTAGACAAATAGCAGGTCTCAGTTTCTTTAAATTTCTTTTTTCAGACTTAAGTTTTCATGTAATAACCCCTTTTTTGTCATAGAAGTCATGACACTACGACCCTTTCGATCTGACATCGTACATTTAGTCCTTTCTACGACCCAACCAATTTTTCAAGTAAACACAAAAAGGTATTTCATAATGACTTTGGAACTTTCATGTACCTTTGTACTCACCCAAACCAAGTCAAACAACTCACCCGAACTACCACAATAGTTTCTGTTCCAAAGAAGGGTAAATAGACTAGAAGAGGACACCATCGACGACGACGACGATTCAGCGAAGTCAGCACAGGCTGAGACACGCTGGGGTATCTGCCGTCGGGTGGTCCGTGGGGGTAGGGACCCTAAGAGGTCCGTTCTTGTGACCTCACTCAACGGTAAAGGAAGAGGTTACGTATTTTCACTTTTCACTTTCACGTCAACGAGTCAGTACAAACTGAGAAGCGCTGGGGTACCTGACGTCGGGTGGTCCGAGGAGGCAGGTACCCTAAAAGGTTCGTTCTCATGGCCTCACCCCACGGTACCATCGTCAATCATCATTTTCGACTGAAGGTTGGGATCCTAGTGTTCTACCGACGGTATCGAGTTAGGCAAAGCACTAAGGAGTCAGTACACGTCCCTACCTCCCTCTCTGACAAGGAGAGGGTCTACGGGGTCTTTTAGATCGAAGAGTAACCGAATTTAACTCGACACACGGGTCGGAACTAGACTCTTAAATCCGGTCCTATAACCGAATTCACTTAATTAAACCTACATATGATATACGGGGATTTCACCCACACGTCAGTCAAAAGGAATTCTATGTACGAGACACGTCCCCATCACACCCCTAACCTGACTTTTAATTTCGTGAGAGGTTTCTGTCATACTAGATAAAAGATACTAATTTAAAGTGTAAATACAGTTTTTATGATACATAAAGGACACCACCGTATATACAGATACGTTTAGACATACTTCTTATGACCTTCCTAGGTGACGTTTGCATATAATCACCAATGAAGACCCCTCTCCGGAGTCTGACGTTTAATCATTAGTTTCCGATAAAACCTAAATAGATCTTCCAAATCAGCGATCCAGCACAGACTGAGAAATACTGGGGTACCTGACATCGGGTGGTCCGAGGAGACAGGTACCCTAAAGGGTCCGTTCTTATGACCTCATCCAACGGTAAAGGAAGACGTCCCCTAGAAGGACTGGGTCCCTAGCTTGGGCGCAGAGAATGTGACTTAGATCTTCTGCCTAGGAGTAGGCTCCACTAAGACGGGGAGGTCCCCTGTAATCCGTCACAGAGGTCTATAAGAACCAACAGTGTCAGTCCCCTCCCCACGAAGACCGTAGATCATCCACCCCCAGTGGGCGACAATTTATAGGACGCTACGCGTCCTGTCAAGGGTGTCGCCCGATCTCCATAATCGGATTTTACGGCGACCTTGACTCCAACGGTTTGGGACTAGATCTTGTAAAATGAAAAAATTTTTCGTCAAAGTAAATAAACAAAAACCGACAGGACCCGGAAGCGACTACACACCCGATGAGAGATCGACGCCACGACCCCGAGGAGGGTCGCCAGGAAGAGAGCAACGAATCGTGGCCGAGACCCCGTGCACCCTGCGGTCGTCAACGCCGAGGGCCCAAGATCTCGTCTCCGAACCAATGAGGCGTCGTACACGCTAGAAGGGTCTAGTCCCTAGCTTGGGCACAGATGACGTACCGGTCCACCTAAGAAAGGGTGACTGGATGGTCCCTTCGGGGATGGATCTTGTAAAACGAAAAATATTCCTTCATTCTAAGTTATAAGGAACGTATCGATTTTTGCCTAAAAAACTATTTTCCAACAACGCCTATGACACTAAACGACAGGTGTAAGGGCAAGTCCTGGGTCCTACTGAGTGCAAACACAGGGAGAAATCTTTAACGGGAATCGACCTCCTTCGACGGAACAGATTCGAATCCTCTTGAGAAGTCCCCGTCGGAAATAGAAACTCTTCGGAGCCGCCGAAGTCTGTGAACCCCTACTATGAAGAAACACCACCCTCACAACGGGACTCACAATCTCCGACACGTCGTCGTGGGGACGAGAGATGGGAGATCTCCAGAGGGGAGGTGAACGTTATTAATTTTTAAAAAGGCCTATAACGGTTGAGAGGGACCCCAACCCCCTAACAAGGGGAGGGACGTAGTACTTGGTGTCGACATAGGTTACGGACGAACTACGTTCCCAGTTTCCCGACCGGGGCTCGGAGTTAAACCTTGTAGTGACTCCCAATAAGGTCGTAATCTCGAGGAGTACCTCAACCGGCTCCAGAGACATTAACAGAGCTCCGAAGTAAAGAGGGAGACGGGGTAGGGCGAAGGGAGTGGGGAAGTATCGACAAAAAAGTCCTTGTAAGGGACCATTTGTAAGGTGGACGATTAGTGGGAGAGTCCCTGACAAGGGACCCCGTCAGGTAGACTCTAGTTCTAGTTCAGAGTCTCCCCAACTCATTAAATGTCTTCTGCCGTGTCGTCCTCGACTCTACACTCCACCTCGTTCCTATCCTTGGACCGAGGAATGAAGGTTTTGCCACGAGTCGCACTTTGAAGGTCTAGAGGAGTGACCCCAGACGACTATGATGGAGAGTCACTCGAGACTGAGAAGGTGGGGGTGCGGATGGAGAAGAGAGTGGTCTCCCCGTCTTTTTACGTATCTTACAATTTGGATTACCGTACTTAAGTTAAGGAGAGAAAGAACAAGGATTCGACACATGGAACATCTGTGCGGACAGACGTTTAAGGAAACTGCTCAACTGTCCGTCGTTCAGGTGTGTACATCTGAAAAGTTGTTGTTCATGAAGTCTGTTCACGTTATTTCTAGAAGACAAGTCTTTTGAAAACGGAAATCTATTTTTATACCTCTGTTTTCCGCGGATATTTCTGGTACTAACCCTTTTTCATTAAAGGGGTACGCTACCAGGAAAAAGTCACTGTCTTCAAATCACCAGACCATACTGTCAAAAATGATATGGTTACTATTATTATTAATTATAATATATTATTATTATTAGTGATTATCTCGGTAAGTCAAGTCAAGTCAGTAAGTCAGAACAGGTTGAGGCACACTGGGGTACTTGACGTCGTACGGTCCGGAGGGACAGGTAGTGGTTGAGGGCCTCAGGTGGGTTTGGGTACAGGTAACTCAGTCACTACGGTAGGTTGGTAGAGTAGGAGACAGCAGGGGAAGAGGAGGACGGGAGTCAGAAAGGGTCGTAGTCCCAGAAAAGGTTACTCAGTCGAGAAGCGTAGTCCACCGCTTTCATAACCTCAAAGTCGAAGTTGTAGTCAGGAAGGTCACTTGTGGGTTCTGATTAGAGGAAATCCTACCTGACCAACCTAGAGGAACGTCAGGTTCCCTGAGAGTTCTCAGAAGAGGTTGTGGCGTCAAGTTTTGCTAGTTAAGAAGCCACAAGTCGAAAGAAATATCAAGTTGAGAGTGTAGGTATGCACTGGTGTCCTTTTTGGTATCGGAACTGATCTACCTGGAAACAACTGTTTCATTACAGAGACGAAAAATTATACGACAGATCCAGTCAGTATTTAAAGGAAGGTTCCTCATTCGCAGAAAATTAAAGTACCGACGGCAGTGGTAGACGTCAATAAAACCTCGGGTCTTTTTATTTCAGNTCCCTGAGAGTTCTCAGAAGAGGTTGTGGCGTCAAGTTTTGCTAGTTAAGAAGCCACAAGTCGAAAGAAATATCAAGTTGAGAGTGTAGGTATGCACTGGTGTCCTTTTTGGTATCGGAACTGATCTACCTGGAAACAACTGTTTCATTACAGAGACGAAAATTTATACGACAGATCCAGTCAGTATTTAAAGGAAGGTTCCTCATTCGCAGAAAATTAAAGTACCGACGGTAGTGGTAGACGTCAATAAAACCTCGGGTCTTTTTATTTTAGTCGGTGACAAAGGTGACAAAGGGGTAGATAAAGGGTACTTCACTACCCTGGTCTACGGTACTAGAAGCAAAAGACTTACAACTCAAAATTCGGTTGAAAAAGTGAGAGGAAAACGTGAAAGTAGTTCCCGAGAAATCAAGAAGTGAAAGACGGTATTCCCACCACAGTAGACGTATAGACTCCAATAACTAAAGACGGCCGTTAGAACTAAGGTCGAACACGAAGAAGGTCAGGTTGCAAAGAGTACTACATGAGACGTATATTCAATTTATTCGTCCCACTGTTATATGTCGGAACTGCATGAGGAAAAGGATAAACCTTGGTCAGACAACAAGGGACAGGTCAAGACAACAAGGACTGGACGTACGTCTAAAGAGTTCTCAGTAACAAGATACGGTTAACGATGTACGAAAAATGTATATAAATACTTAATATATAATAATCGTATACCATAGAATATAATCATGCATAAAATATACATAACTATCGTAGTCAGTCAAGTCAAGTCAGCGAGCCAACGTAGACTGAGAAACGGTGGGGCACCTGACGTCGTGAGGTCCGAAGGGACAGGTAGTGGTTGAAGACTTCGAACGAGTTTGAGTACAGGTAGCTCAATAAATATACATATCATATAACGTATGGTACATAGACACTCTCTTCATAACAATAAAACGAGTGAACAACTACTCCTGAGACACCGTGTCTCTTCAATTGATTAAAGGAGTTTCAGTGTGTCGATCATTGTCCGTGTCGGGTAGGTCGGACGTACTGACGATCATCAAAAGTCCTAGACACCAAGGTTCAACCTCGTGCAAATATGTCAACTTATGTAAATAATCCTTCTCTACCTTTTGACAAAGGGAGGGACGGTAGGGAACAGGGAGGGTCGTTTTTTTATTAACTTGCATTTTTTTACTCTATCAGAAATACAATTTCTCCCTACAAATTCGAAGGTAGTCCCTCGTACACATTCACGACTTTTACCCGGAGACAGTCATATACAACTTTCCTTTTATATTAATACCTAAACACCACATAAAAATTCGTAACCTTGACTTTTCAGAATACATTACGCACTAATACAATAAGTTGAAAGCTAGGAACTTCACAGGAAAAAAAGGTCAACACGTAACATACATCTTTCGTCCCCTCAACTACTCAATGAGTCGTCAAGTTCGTGAAACACGTGACCTAGAGAGACCCCCTCCTTACATCACTCTTGACCCTGACTGACGCAGCGAGTAGAAAATGAGTCTTTGAGACTGAACCCAATACATAACCAGACAAACACGAAGTGGTGACCGTTTGTCCTAGACTAGTCTGACTTGAAGGACATCTTATTAAGTGTCTTTTCAATAAATACCGAAGAATTAGAAGGACTAGACTTGATCGTTGAATCCCATTTCCTTCCCTCAACTCCTTCAGTACGTATCCTAATTTTTTTTTTTTTTTTTTTTCCTTCTTCTTTCTTTTTTTCTTTGCTTTTCCAGTCTTACTAGTGGTAGGATCTACAGGAAGTCTCCTCCTTCGACAAGTTTTAGTGTCCGACTCGATATATGACATAAACACAGAGTATACAATTTTAGATTGTCTCCTACCCCCTTTTTTGGGGGGTTTCGAAGAATTAAGATTCTAACTTTTGAAGACGGAAGGAAGACTCTGAATAAGTTTTTCGAATCGACTCACCAAACCTCAGTCTAGTGGACCCAACTTTAAGACGAAGATGGGGAAGGATCAACCTTTAGAAACACGGAGTCAAATAGAAACTTTCCAATCGACTTAATTATGTACATCTGTTCACGGACCGAGATTCGTTTGTGAGTGTTTATAACATATTATTAACATACTAATATTATTGTTATTCACTATTATTATAGTCGCCAATAATAAAATCTTCCTTTGAAAAAAGGGAAGTGTCAAGTTAAATTAAGTAGTTTATGACACAGGAAAGATCTGCGGGTTTCAAACACGAACTTTAGTCTAGACGACCTCGATGGTAGGTAAAAATTTTAAAATAAAACTAAAATAAAAAATTTAAAACCGATGCGGTGTGCTTAACACCCCTAGAGTCAAGGAGCTGGTCCTTAACTTACACCCCGGTGTTGTCACTTTCACGACTAAGGATCGGTCATCTGGTGGTCCCTTGAGGGAGTCTCGGTGACAAAATTGAAATAGACTCAACACACAACCCGATCCTTTCTTTCATCTGAACCTCTGATTTCTGAGGATTGATTACTTAATCTATAGATTGATAGACTATCGCTACAGACCAATTGTGTCAAGTGAACACTACATTTTGTACTCGTCTAACGTTTAAAATGACGTAACTTATAGTAGGAATTCTTTAAGTACAGGTTATGTTTGCTTAAATAAATGTTTTGTCTTTATTTGAGTGTCAGTCTTTTGTTTGAATACCGATGGTTTCCCTTTTCCATCCCCTCCCTATTTAATCCCCGAACCCTACTTTTATATGTGTGTCGATAAAAATTTTGTCTATTGGTTGTTCCTGGATGACATATCGTGTCCCTAACTATGAGTTATAGAACATTATTGGATATTATCGTTTCGTAAATTTTCTCTATGTATAATATATATATTATATATATAGACTTAGTGAAACGAGATAGGGACTTTGATCGTGTTGTAACATTTAGTTACTATCAAGTTATTTTTAACATTTTTTTAAGTACAGATGGTTCTGGAATAAACCTTTATTCCAGAAACATCTACAGTAGTTCAATTTCCTCCAGTATGACCTGATCACTTTCACTTTCAGTGAGTCAGTGCAGACTGAGAAACGTTGGGGTACCTGACATGACAGGTACCTGAAGAGGTCCGGTCTTTTGACCTCACCCATCGGATAGGGAAGAGGTCGCCTAGAAGGGCTGGGTCCCTAGCTTGTCCCCAGAGGACGTAACGTCCGCCTAAGAAATGATCGACTCGATGGTCCCTTCGGGATCCTACCCGGGATTTATGTTATACTCACCACACGAATATTCTTCTTTCTTTAAACCTGTATCTCCGTGTCTGTGTGTCCCCTCTTCCGGTACACTTCTGTCTCCGTTCCTAACCTCCCTACATAGATGTTCTGTCCTTTGTCGTTCTTACGGTCGGGTTGGTCTTCGACCTTCACCGTTCTTTCCTAAGAGACTTCCCTCACGTCGGGACGGTTGTGGAACCAAAAGGAGGAGATCGGAGGTCTTGACACTTTCTTACGTAAAGACAACAAATTTTGGTAGTCACAACGTCATTAAACAGTAACGTGTGAGTGTACCTCTCTTTACTTTTAATTTTAGTATGACTGTACGGTAAAAATTGGACGGTCAAACTATTTCTAGTTTTTCAGACTATTGTGTGAATCAACCGTCTACGCAACCCTTTAAATAACGACAGTACATAACGACTACCCTCGTACGCATATTTCTAGGTGGGTATTAGAGAAACCTCTATTAGACCGTTAAAGATAGTGTCAATGTTTACGTGTATGGAAAACTGGGTCGTTAAGGTGAAGATTCTAAATAGGATGCATACCCTTTACACGTACCTTTTAACATGCATCCGTCTAATACGTAACGTTATAATAAACATCAGTGTTTTCTAACCTCTGATTTACAAGGAACAGTTCACTACAAACTTGATATCTTGTGGATATGATCGTCAGTCGTTTGAGAAAGACATTTTCCGACCTTTCATTTATAAGGTCCACAACGTCTAGTACGCCAGAGACAACGTCGACATCAAGTTTTCTTCAGTATGTGATATGTTTACCGGTACCGATACAAGGTTATTTTGAAATAAATGCTTTTTTTTTTTTTGGACTGTTACCAGTCTAAACCGGGTACCCGGAATCAAACGGTCGGAGACTGAATACGTTACATTAATACTCGACGTTTAATTACTCTGTCGAAAGATACAAAACAATACGTTACTGAACGTTCTTATTCACTTCTTTCCTTTCAAGTCTTGTTATACCTAAACATGCTTTTTTTATGGACGTATTTTTGTTAAAGAAACATATAAGCACTTGTCATATTTCTAGTTGTTCTATCAACTGGGGTCACGAATAAAGACCATGTCCCTTAACACACCGAGTCCTTACGTCAACCCCCTATATAAAAAGAAACATGGAAATCTTAAGACTGGGTACCACTTAATGGATAAGTCTTTCGATTCATTTGTAAATTTTAAACTTTTCGATTACCTAAGGAAAATGATGGTGTTTCTATAAGTGAAGTGTCGGTCACTCGATCTTCCCAAAAATAAAAATTTTTATTTTTTAAAATTATTTTTTATTTTAACTAAGTAAAGAAAATTTCGTTTTCTTCTTATTAAAAATTATGTACTTTTACTATATTTTAAGTCCAAAGTTACAAGTATTTGACTTAACTTTCAGTCGATGTAAGTAAGTAAATACAAAACAGACACCGACAAACCCCGGAGATCACCGTCTCAATTTAGTGACTCCTTCTCCGGATTTTATAAATAATAGACCGGGAACTCGATTTGTTAAACATCTAGAGACAAGATTTAATTTCTTGTTCTGTTAGAAACCGTCCGAAGATCTTTGTCTTATAAAATTGACTTATAGTTTACTGGTCCCTGAAGGAACCACCCTGTCACCGATTCTTAAGAACATAACGTCCCCTACCCCAAGTTAGGGACCAGTCCCTTGATTCTAGGGTGTACGGACCTCGTCGATTCAGGCGTACAGCGTTGATCTCTCAGTTGAGAAGTAACGCTGCTGCTTTCTAGGACATACTACGTTTATTCTGGACTACGTCAGTTTATTTAATTTTATATGTATAACTCACTGGACAGTAAAAGAATTTTTTTTTTTTGTTTTGATTTACCGAGTACTTCTTGAGTTTTCCTTTGACCCTTAAAAGACCGAAGAAGAATGTCTTACCAGTAGTCTCAGTCTTCTTCATAGGGTTGGGGGTTGGAATAGAATGGTTTTTAACCTTCATAAACTCCAATTGTTTTTCGGGTTCTACCGGATCTTGAAGAAAATTGGAAACAATTCTGACTTAGTTTCGAAAACCAAAAACAACCAAACTACCATCCTTCTCATAAAACAGGGGTTATTTTGTTCAGATTTTCAAAAGGGTGAGACTTTCAAATCAAGAACCAAATATTCGCTTTTACTTGTGTATATTTTTCAATCCATTGTTATCTTGTCAGTTATCGACACACAAAGTTAGAAAACCTGTGACTAGGGGACATTTTATATTTAAGATATGATACTAGGTCATATGTGTATTCATGGGTATACGACTTTATTTTCAATACCAAAGTTACACACAGTAAATTACACAACACTATCGAAGATAAAGTAAAGTAATAAAGGATAAAGTAAAACCAGATCACCTGCCTCCTCGGACCATCCGACGTCCGGTACCCCAACACTTCTCAGCCTGTGCTGACTCTCTGAAGGGAAAGTGAAAATTGAAAGTACGTAACCTCTTCCTTTACCGTTGGGTGAGGTCACAAGAACGGACCTCTTAGGGTCCCTGCCCCCTCGGACCACCCGACGGCAGATACCCCAGCATGTCTCATCCTGTACTGTCATCCTTCACTGAATCGTCGTCGTCGTCGTCGTCGTCAAACGAACTTTTACTTCATAATTAGTATTGAACCTTTTAATTAAAGTCTTGGATGATTATGTTATACTTTAAGTATCTAACTCTACACTCTGAACTTTTTGTGACCAGACCAGAGATGAGAAATCCTTGTCACAGTCCCTCTTACCACATACCTTAAGGGACCGCCAGGTTACCAATCCTGAACCATGAAGGTGAAGACACTGGGTCCAAGTTAGGGACCCCCCACTTAACTCTTGGGGGTGTGGCCGTTACACCCCATTTTTTTTTTTTCTTGCAAAGTCCCTTTGACAAATTCACTTTACACTATGTTCACATGTCACATTAATATATTAGTAATTTTATTTACACCTATTTCAGATACAGGACTACGTCTTTCCTAGGGGATTTACATGAAAACATAAATTTTTTGTCCAACATTTTACGTGTCATAATCCATCCTGACAAAACCAACGTCTACTGTTGTTTGTGGGTGTAAGTATAAGGTTGAAGGGGACCGAAGTCGTTTTTCCTTTAATGACTGGAACGAACTGAGTGTCGAGGAAGAGGACCTCAGTTAGATATCTTGACCTCCACCCACTCTCTGTGAAGGGTGCACCACGTCACCATTTCTCACCACGGTCACGTCCTCTGTATCCTCTCGTCTCAAGTCAGGGACCCAACCCTTCTAGGGGACCTCTTCCTTTACCGTTGGGTGAAGAGAATGGACTTTTTTAGGTTACCTGTCTCCTCGGACCACCCGATGTTAGATACACCAACGTTTCTCAACCTTTGGTGACTTGTTGCTTTTGTCGTTCTTTGTAAACGGGTTCACGTTAGAAGATCGGTAAGGGTGAACGATGTCAAAGAGTTTCTAATGATTGTCGTAAAGGAGCTAGTGTAGACGTTTAATAAAGTCAGGAAACCTTACATTAAGTAGTCAAATTTTTGAAAAACTGTTCCACTTATACCATTCTCAGGTTTTCAACTCGCGAAAAGGCCCTCGGAAGAGTTAGAGAGGGGAAGCACATTCTAAGAGGAGACTAATGAAGAGGAAATCCGACACAAATGTAAAACACTAAAGAATTTTCACCCAAGGATCCGTTGGTCGTCTCGACCCCAGGACCAACACGTGTCTCTTAATCCTTGACCCTTTGACCCGAGGACCGCACTGGAACGGGGCTAAGTGGTGTACTGATATCATCTACAGACATCAAGTCAGGTGGATCGTTGAGAAGGAGGAAGAACATCCTTGAAGTGAGGTCCCAAGGAGTCCCCTTAAAGGGGAGGGGTGAATCAGTGACCAAGACCACCCCGACTGAGACGGGGGGTGGGGGATGAGGTTGGGAACCCGAGGTACCTATTCGATCAGTGAGTCTAGACGGACCATTGGTCATATCGAGAAGAGACTAGAGCCACTAACCGAGTCTCTACTCGTACACTGGGTTTCGTCAGGTCACTCTCAGTCAAGACCCTACAAATGATCTTTAGAACCTTTTTACACGAGAAAAAGATAGTTTCATACTATCCTATATCCCAACATGGATGACACCCGAAACTACCCGGTGGTAGACTCCTTTCGAATAACTTTTACTTCGGTTGTGTTTCCTTTACTGGGTCTCTACTTCCCTCCTAGCACTAGAATGAGAAACTCGGAGACCCAGCCAGGTATGGACTTCGACCTTGACAGTCACAATAACGTTAGGTCACTTGGACACTGAAGAGAAAAGTATTCGATTAAAGCAAACCTAAAGACAAGGAATGACAGTTCTTAGGACTAATTATGTCAGGAACCCACTCAATGAAGCAGACAACAACGGAATCAAAAGAATAGACTTTTTTTTCATGACTGTTACCCTTCACTTCGTTAAATAACTTTTCGTTGACTCTGCTTATATTTAAGATAACAACGGCTTATTACATACTCTTACGCATCAATGAAGGGTTGTAGGTAAAAAACAAGGAAGAAATATAATTGTCTTGCGGTTGAAGATCATATCGAATAACAGTGGATCCTATTACCACTTTCAAGGGTTGAAGGGAACGTCAAACCATATCAGTGTACTGAGTCAAGACCGGTCACTCACCTTCACTCACCTCCGAAGGTCTTTCCTTTCCCACATGGACCGAGAGAGAGAGGAACGGAGGACGACGTCCCTACGTCTATCCTGTCTACCACAAGGTCGGCGATAGGACTCAGGACACCGAAATTCTCACCGTCCGATCTACTTCGTCCGTTTGTCTTTCTTTGGTCCTGGGAACCCCTTTGTCTGAATTGTATGGTCGGGACCTGTCGACTGGATGTCTTAAGAAAATGTACTATCTTCTTTACTTACAGACAGAGTGACTTCGGTGGTCAAACAGTACGGAGTCAATAAACATAGGTTTGGGGTCAAGTTAACTGTCACGGTAAAAGGGGTGTGGGAATCGTTTAATTTTTTTTAAAGACCCCTGAAGGGACCAGAGCACCAATCCTGAGACGTGAAGGTTACGTCCTTCACACCCAAGTTAGGGACCAACCCTTTGATTCTAGGGTGTTCGACGTGTCGGCTTTTTAATCTTTTTTTTATTTCCAATTTTTGTAACAAAAGTAAAATGGTTAACTTTTAGTCATTTTCATAATTTTTATTGTTTAATAATAATCATTTATTTTTATAATAAATTCAACAATTTGAGAACCCCGAAGGGATCACCGAGTCACCATTTCTTAGACGGACAGTGCGTCCTCCGAACCCAAAGTAGGGACTAGGCTCTTCTAGGGTGTACGGACCCTCCGTTGATGTGACTCGGACCCAAGGTCTCGGACACGAGGTGTTGTCCTCTTCGGCGGCGTCGATATCTCATCGGGACCGAGTGGTCTTCACTTCTTTTCGGGGTCGGCGTTGCTTCTGGGTAGTGTCCGTGTTTTATTGTTATTTTTTTATTAATTTTAATCATAATAATTTTCAAAAAGTAAAATGGGTAGACCATCCACTTTTCGTTACGGTGAAATATCGAAATTTATGTAAAGAACCTCCTCTACTAGAATAAAAATATACAAATATTCGGCAAATGGGAAATAGACAGACACTCGACAAAAGTAAAAAAAAACTGAGATTAGAGTCCGACGGAGAAGGGATACCAACATTTTCCCACTGGTCGACGAGGACCGAAGACAGAGTAGGAGAGTCGTTGGAGTCGTCCCTCTATGGCGAAGCGATCTACTAGGTTGTTTTGAAATCACTAACAGCTCCCTTACTCTTCTCTTCCGTGTCTACCCTCTTTTGTAAACGTTTACTGCATGGACTACTTTGTGACAAAAGGGTTTATCTGTTTCTTGAGAATTTTGAGTGGTGATTCTTTCAGATGTTAGATTAATGTCTTACCCGTTTCCTAGACTTATGTAAGGAGTAGTCTCTTCTATGAGTTTACCGTTACAGTAGTCCCTTTACGTTTGAGTTTAACATTCATTTATAGTAATGTCTCGACAAGTTAAGTCAGCGAGTCAGCACAGGCTGAGACGCTGGGGTACTTAGCGTCGTGCGGTCAGTAGGGACAGGTAGTGGTTGAGGACCTCAAGTGAGTCTGAGTGCAGGTAGCTCAGTCACTACGGTAGGTCGGTAGAGTAGGAGACAACAGGGGAAGAGGAGGACGGGGGGTAGGGAGGGTGGTAGTCTCAGAAAAGGTTACTCAGTTGAGAAGCGTACTCCACCGGTTTCATGACCTCAAAGTCGAAATCGTAGTAAGGAAGGTTTCTTTGGGGTCCCAACTAGAGGAAGTCTTACCTGACCAACCTAGGGGAACGTCAGGTTCCCTGAGAGTTGTCAGAAGAGGTTGTGGTGTCAAATTTTCGTAGTTAAGAAACTACGAGTCGGAAGAAGTGTCAGGTTGAGAGTGTAGGTATGTACTGGTGACCCTTTTGGTATCGGAACTGATCTGCCTGGAATCAGCCGTTTCATTACAGAGACGAAAACTTATACGATAGATCCAACCAGTATTGAAAAGAAGGTTCCTCATTCGTAGAAAATTAAAGTACCGACGTTAGTGGTGGACGTCACTAAACCCTCGGGGGGTTTTATTTCAGACGGTGACAAAGGTGACNGACCCTTTTGGTATCGGAACTGATCTGCCTGGAATCAGCCGTTTCATTACAGAGACGAAAACTTATACGATAGATCCAACCAGTATTGAAAAGAAGGTTCCTCATTCGTAGAAAATTAAAGTACCGACGTTAGTGGTGGACGTCACTAAACCCTCGGGGGGTTTTATTTCAGACTGTGACAAAGGTGACAAAGGGGTAGATAAAGGGTACTTCACTACTCTGGTCTACGGTACTTGAAGCAAAAGACTTACAACTCCAAATTCGGTTGAAAAAGTGAGAGGAGAAAGTGAAAGTAGTTCTCCGAAAAATCAAGGAGAAGTGAAAGACGGTATTCCCACCACAGTAGACGTATAGACTCCAATAACTATAAGTCTTACCGATTTTAGGGTTTGTGACCGTTGTGGTTCGCGACCGTTCTGACCCCTTGTTGTCCTTGAGAACGAACGACGACCATCGTCACGTTTGTACCATGTCGGTAAATTTTGTTACAAATAAAGATAAATAAATGAATAAACCGACGAGACCCAGAATCAACGTCGTCCGTCCTAGAAATCACCGTCGTACGTCCGAGATCAAGGGACAGGTCCCTAACTTGGGCCCGGGAGACGTAGCCCTCGTATCTCAGAATCGGTGACCTGGTGGTCCTTCAGGACCATACCGGTAAACCTTCTCTCAACATATTATAATTTCTACGAGAATGACATATTAGGTCTTTAACATGAAAAACCATAAATCAGGTTTAATCAATTTTTGAACGTAGACGTGCCTTGGACCCAGAGAGAACGATGTACGCCTGAACAGAGATCAACGCCGTTCGTCCCCGATGACACACAACACCCTGTGTCCGAAGAGGAACACCACCGAAGACAAAACCCCGTGCCCGAGATCTCACTCCCGAAGTCATCAAGATCGTGTCCTCGAATCGACGAGGAACCGTACACCCTAGAAGGGTCTGGTTCCTAACTTGGGCACAAGGGACGTAACGTTCCGTCTAACAATTGGTGACGTGGTGGCCCCTTCAAGTTATTTACAAATATCCACGGTTCGAACCTTCGTTCGTTCTACAGGAAACAATTCACTTATCTATTTATTGGACACGATGAAAGTATGTCACGTTTTAATAAATCACGACTTTACTTTACTCAATGGTTCAGTGCCTTTCTGCATTTACGGACAGTGATTTCCTTTTCCTTGTCCGAGGCATGGGACACTAATGTTAATACTCTGTAAGACCTCTGCCACTTTGATACCTGTGTCACTTTGCTAGTCACCAACTCCCTACTTATCCACCTCGCGTCTCCTAGAAATCCCGTCACTCCGTCAAGACGTGGTACCTGGGTACGGTAAGATGCAGAGTCCACCGGGTCGCCATTTCTTAGACGGACGGTCACGTCCTCAGAGTTCGCTGTTCTCAAACTAGGACCCGACCCCTTCTAGAAGACCTCATCCTTTACCGTTTTGGTTAGGTTATTAGAACGGACCTTTTCAGGTGCCCGTCACCTCAGACCGTCCAATGTCAGGTATCCCAGCGTTTCTCGACCTGTCCTGACTCGCTGCCTCGTGCGTGCCCGTATCTTACTATGCGGTCGTTCTGACTTGGGACTCCAATTGACACCTAAAACCCACTGTTACTATGCAGTCACACCCAAGTGTCTAACATCGGTTGCATGGTAGACCACCCCTTACGACTCCCATCTCTTCACACACACATAATCCTCCCTCCCATATACCCTTGCCGGACATGAAAGATAAGTTAATTCTTTATACATAAATAAAAATAAATAAATAATCTGACGAGGTCCAGAATCAGTACCGTGGGTCCTAGAAGTCAGAAACACCGTCGTACGTCCTAGAAATCAACGCCGTACTCCTGAGAATCTACGCCATACACCCTAGATCAAACTCCTAGTCTTTAGTTTGGGCCCGGGGGACGTAACCCTCGTACCTCAGAATCGGTAACCTGACCATGTCTTCAGGAACACTTAGTCTTTGACGATATTTTTTTTTAATTTAGATAAATTTTTCTGTTTCGTTTTGTCTCCCAAACCCGGACTGACCTACTTGAATCGAGTGTTCAGAGAGACTAGGTCTCACACCGACCCTTTGACTCGGGCGTCCAACTCCTCCGGGTCCATGTACCGGCAGAGACCTCCCTTTAGCCAGGAAGTTTTGGTGTACCCTCTCCCTACCCCTCTCCATCTACGGATCTTTCTTTTATTCCCGAACAAAGGACTCTTCTCCTCTTACCTATAACCCTCAACTTTTGTCACCTATAACTGAATAACTGATAGCAACCGTAACTCCTCGATAGGCTAGGATATTAGTCTGTCTTGTCTTTCAGGTCTCCGGACCTCCATTATTTTTTTCTGTCGAAAATCCATAAATTACTTGAGGATAAGTTCAACTGTTGAAACAATTAAATAACTCGTGGTTTATACCCAGTCTCTTATACGAACTTCAACTTCTCTGAAAACACTTATTATTGAGTCTCCTGTTCAGGTAATTAAAAGTTTTCGAAAGCACAAATAAGTCACTTGTACATCCTCTGTCAAAGTGGTGAGGTTTTAATTTAATGGGTACCGGATTAATCTTATAGGTATTTGGAGGGTCTAGTAATGTTAAAGCCTCTTAAGGTCCCAAGTCTCCTTCGGTCTCGTCAGGGTACTGAGTGGCGCTAGGGGTGGGGGTGGGGGTCCGAGGGTCCTGTGTGTCGATTGAAAACTTGAACTGATTGAATATTACTGGTGAATTTCCTTTCTTTCACGAGCGGTTCGCAGCGGGTACCAATGAGAACTCCTGGGCCGGGGGACTGACACACGCAGTTAGACCTTTAACACATTAACAAGTTTTCTCACTTTAAGTTTGGTCTGCCATTACTTAACAAAAGTGCATCGGAAGTTTTTCAACAAAAATGTATCCGGAAAACTCCGGTTGTTTTGGTTGAAAACTGATATTACGTTACTTTATTTTGTGTTTGGGGAAAATAAGACTCTAAATCAGAGACCTATGAAAACTTCACTAAAACAATCAAAAAATCCAAGACGAAGTGATTCGGGACGAAACAAGGGAATGACAGACACTATTCCGTTGTTGTTAAGGAGACGGAGGAGGTGGGGTCTAACAAGGTCAAAGAGGCAATTTCTCTGTAAATGGGTCTCCTCTCTTTCTACCCGGTATAGTAATTGGGAAACTTAGGTAGACGCAAATAATTTGTGAATCATACCCGAACTATGTACTTTTTTTAGTTTCTTTACCCGGGATGTCTGGTAGGTATCTCCTTATTCTGAGAGAGTCACTGTCCAACACACTAGAAGTCGATCAATGAATTGTAGAGACTCGAAGACAAAGGACTTACATTTGATTCCTACTTGATATACGGACGGTCTCAGAAAGATTTTTACTAATTGATTCCCGATGCGGCCCGGAAGTAACGACGTGAAAGACATCAACGTCAGACTCCCGAAGAGTAACACCACCGAAGAGAGCAACACATCGTGTCCGAGATCCACACTTCCGAAGTTCTCGACACCTCGTACCCGAATCAACGGGGTTTCGTACACCTCGGAAGGGACTGGTCCCTAACTTGGACACAGGTGACGTGACCGTCCACCTAAGGATTGGTAACCTGGTAGTCCACCAAATGAATGAGTAAATAAGTTGTTTGTATCTACCTCGAAGACAAGAGACGGGGGTATGAGAAAATCCTTCATCCCGGTGTGTTATTGGGACGCTCAACATGTTCCTAAAACCACGTCTACCTTCGGTCCGTCATTTGTCCTTCGAAAACATGTTCTCGTAAATGCCATTTAATGGATGTCTTTGGAGTCTTCTTTATTGTGCTCAGAGTTTCCGGTGACATAATCAATGGATAACGATATCTTGTTTGACGGAGCTTTAAATCCTCGAATTTTGTCAGTTGTAAAGAACGGTCAAAGACCCCACCCCAGTCCTTAGGTCCTCCCAAATCGACTCACCAGACCCAGAGGGTGACCCCCGACGTCAGTGGACTCCAAGTCGTCCTGACCTCCTACCCCGAAATCGAGAAAATACACCAACAACCGTCCTTCATACCAGGGAGCGGAGTGCCCGGAGGAGTATTCGGTCGACGACCGTCTCGTCGACCGACTCGTTCACTAAATTCCTTCTCTTTCTCCCCTGAAGGGACCACCCGGTCACCAATTGTCAGACACGAAGGTTCACGTCCCCGGTGACCAAACTAGGGACCACCCTCTTGACTCTAGGGTGCACGGTGTACCTCACCGGTTTTTATTTTTGTTGTTTTTTGTCTCTCTTTCGTTGGTTCTGTTTGAACCACAGAAAATATTCAAATAGAGTCTTCGCTGTTACATAGTAGTAAGACGGACTAAGAGAACCAGAATGTTTGGACGGGTGACGACACACACACCCCCTCACCCCTCCGGATGTGTCTCGACACTCTCGGTCACCTTGTTTCCTAGTGATCCCCGGTAAAACCCCAAACCGATGATTGGGGAGGGAGTATCAAAAACACACACACACACACACACACACTAAAGAGTAAAATTCAGTCATAAGTGGAAATGTGAATTTAAAACACAAGTAGTAAGACAAGTGAACAAACCAAAATAATAAAAGAAAAACGAGTATGGAGTTCCCTGCACCCAAGAATCAAGGAATTGGTCCCTAACGTGGACACGGGGGGTCGTCACCTTCACACTTCAGAATTGGTGACCTGGAGGTCCCTTCAGAGCAAACGATCAAAAATTCCTTCCGAAGGGGTCTATCGTTTTAGAAGTCCAGGGTGATTTGGACCTAGGTAGAGACCAGGGTTTTATTCAGACGACAAACACTATGACCCTCACAATCTCTAAAACGTGCGTCCCAACCTTCTTCTATCCTGGGTCAGGTCCCTTGAACGATCGACTCCCGGACGGGACGGACCCCCCTACCACATCTATAGTCGAGGAGGGAGTGCCGGAAGTGAGTTGTAAAGAAACCTTCGAATTTGACGATCTTAGTTTGGTCTCCAAAGGTCTTCACTGTTTCTCTATTTCAGCACACACACGTGACACCACGACATAAATTTGTAAAACTGTCACTAGTCCACTTTGAAACGGTCACGAATAGGTGAGAGGACATGCACAAACACGGACCGTCCTCCCGGGTCACTAACCTGTGAGTGAAAGTTCAATTAACTGAATAAACCAGAAGAATTTGGTTCGTTCACTACTTTACGTTAAAAAAGGGGGAGACAAAAGAAAGGAGTACGTGGTTCTTTTTGTTTCGACCGAAACTTTGAGATTACGTAGATAATTAAAGACTCCGAGGTCGAGATTTAATCGTTTTTGGTTTTTTTCTTTTTTTTTTCTGTTCTTTTGAGGTCGAAAAAACTAGGAACAAACCCGGAGATATTAGACTCTACCTGGACCAAGGGGACTGGGGTGTGTTTCATCTAACACTTTCTACACAACACTAAACAACACATTTCCTTTACTGGTGGCAAATAACTTATGTGTGAAAAACACAGTGTCGAAGACACAGTAGAGCAAACGGTAAGTAAATTGTTCGATTCAGACTACTAGAGGTAAAACGTCTACTCCGAGTCTCTTCGATAGAACGAATTGAGTTAACGAATTTTGTTAAAAAAAGAAAGAATACTCAGAAACCCATACCAAGAAGACCCAAACGACCCTGTCGGTCTACGGACCAAGAAAAAAGGGGAGTCCAGAAAGGAAGTCACGAAAACGACTGTACCACCTGAATCCCGTCTCAAGGTTCACTCACTTTTATCTTCGACGTTCCGGAAAGTTCCAGACCCGAGATCTTGAGTATGACATAGGGAAGATGAGTAATATAACTACCTTTGCCCAAGGTTATTCGAAGTGTATCCAAATTTGGTACACTGTCACAAAGGGGTCACGGACCTTGTCTCGACCATGTGTCTTATAAACAACTGTATTTTTCTACTAGTGTTACATAAAAAGAGGATCGTGACGCCTTGAATCTTCAAGGGATTTTGCCACCAATAAGAAAAAAACAAAAACAAAAACAAAAAAAAAAACCACCAATAAGAAAATGTCGAAAGGGTCCCTTCTCTTCAGTATAGCTACTAAAAATAACGATAGTCCTATGGGCTAAAGATGGCTTACCGTGTCTTACTAGAAGTGACAAGAAAGGTTGGACGGGAGTCAAGGGGCAATAGACTATGAACCATTTAACGATTGCTACGTAACGGTTTAATTATCTCCCCGTCACCTTTTATTCTTACTTTTAATACCAGTACCTAAAGTTTAGGACCAGGATGGAGAATGATCGACACCCTAGAACTCGTTCAGTAGGTTCGAGAGGCACGAAAACAAAAGAGTAGACATTTTACCCGTATTATGATCTGATACGTAGACCTCTAACTGCCTTCTTAGTTCACCCAATTATGAACGTATGTCGTTCTTCCCAACCGTAAGACAGTGATAATATATTCACTTTCAACGAGTCAGCACAGACTGAGATATGTCAGGTACCTCAAGAGATCCGGTCTTATGACCTCACCCATCGACAAGGGAAGAGGTCCCTTGGAAGGGCTGGGTCCTCAACTTGGCCCCAGAGGACGTAACGTCCGCCTAAGACATGGTCGACTCGATAGTCCCTTCGGGTTCATAAGAACGAACCTCTTAGGGTACTTGGTCTCCTCGGACCGTCCGATGTCAGACACCTCAGTGTTCTCAACCTGCGCTGACTTGTTGATTCGTGTCGTCTCGTAATATATTCTCAATTGACAATAACATTCATTGGATGTCCCGGACTGAAGTTCAAAGGTTACTCAGTGAAAGAATTCTATGGTGTACTAGAAAACTCTCGACAACAAGAAACGGAATAGGTTGTCAGAAGTCTCTTAGTCCTTCGGTAGTTCCACTCGAGACTTGTTCACACTTTCGTTGGAAGCGGTCAAGTGTCAACCTGTCGAAATTACGTGGTTAAAGATTAAAGTAAATATCATGAATCTAAAAATTGACATCAAAAGATCGGTATACTTCCTCCTACTGAAAATCTCTCTTCAGTCGAAATGTCCGACTGTGTCTTTTTAATATAATATCGTACCACGAAAGGAAATAACATAATAATACAATATTACCTTTTAAAGTCTGAACAAGTTTTCCTCTCTTTTCTTATATTGGTTCGGGACATAGGTAGTAGATAGACTACTAAACTCTTCGTGGAACGGTTTATATACCATCAGACAGATATTTTACCACATGTCGTCCGAAATTTTTCTTTTTTTTCAGAAGACAATACCTTTTATATAGATTCTTTTAATTCTTTTTTCAATGTTTTGTCAGATGTGTGACATAAAGGTAAACCATATTTTTGTTACACAAAATAACCGTGTTTAAACATTATAGCAGTAAATAAGGGTGTCTCGGACTTTCTCACCCGCCCTAATGGTTCGTTTAAATGACGATGTGTTCGGTGTACGTATGTACGTGTGTGTGTTTGCGTGTGTGTGTACCCCACCAACCCTAGTCCCCTAACCCAAGGAGAAGAGAGACAGGTAGGGGTTTAGGTCAAGTCCGGACTTACCTCGAACGTTAGAACCCCAAGAACCCCTACAACACCAAACTTTACCGTTGTGAGATCTAACGTAAACCTCGACAGAATCGTCCTCCGACCCCGAAAAAACCAATTCTTAGACGAACGTTACGTCCTCTGGACCCTAGTTAGAGACCCAGTCCTTCTAGGGGACCTTACCGTTGGGTAAGGTTATAAGAACGGACCCTTTAGGGTAGTTGTCTCTTAGGGTACCCATCTCCTCGGACCGTCCGATGTCGGCTACCCTAGGGTTTCTCGACCTGTCCTGACTCGGTGATTGTTAAAGTGAACGAAATCGTCCTCCGATGAACCGAAAGACTTCAAGAGTCTCCCCTCACAAAAACATTCTGTGTGTGGAGAAAGAGTACAATTACAACCCTCGAAGGGACCCGAGGTGAAAGTACATGATAGTAAGACCTGACTCTACCCCTCCCTTCCTCCACACATAGTTGTGACGGAGGGGGGAGGGGGTTGGGACAAACCGGAGGATCCCCGAGGGCTCTGTGACCTTCAATTGTAGAACCTCCCAAACGGAACTTGGACACAAACGTTGGTGCGACCCCCAACCCACGACAAGGAGACGTGTCGAATCCCTACTCCTTCGACGTCTCTCAAGTCTCTGCAAGGGTTCCAGTGTGACGATCCGCACCCGACGGAAACTTGGAGTCAGAGAAAGTCAAGTCAAGTCAGCGAGTCAGCACAGACTGAGAAACGTTGGGGTACTTAGTGTCGTGCGGTCAGGAGGGACACGTAGTGGTTGAGGGCCTCAAGTGAGTCTGAGTGCCGGTAACTCAGTCACTATGGTAGGTCGGTAGAGTAGGAGACAACAGGGGAAGAGGAGGACGGGGGGTAGGGAGGGTGGTAGTCTCAGAAAAGGTTACTCAGTTGAGAAACGTACTCCACCGGTTTCATGACCTCAAAGTCGAAATCGTAGTAAGGAAGGTTTCTTTAGGGTCCCGACTAGAGGAAGTCTTACCTGACCAACCTAAAAGAACGTCAGGTTCCCTGAGAGTCGACGGATTTATGTTTCTTNCTCAGAAAAGGTTACTCAGTTGAGAAACGTACTCCACCGGTTTCATGACCTCAAAGTCGAAATCGTAGTAAGGAAGGTTTCTTTAGGGTCCCGACTAGAGGAAGTCTTACCTGACCAACCTAAAGGAACGTCAGGTTCCCTGAGAGTCGACGGATTTATGTTTCTTACAAGATCTTTCTGTCGTCTCTGACTCAAGTTCCACCAAGGGAGTCCCCTACCTCGGACCCGTCCCCCTTTCCCACTCCCCTTCCCACGTTCTTCCGAAAACAACAGGTAGATGATGAAACCGGTCTGTCCTCTATTATCGTCTCAACATCGATTCTAGTTTCGTGTCTAAGTCTCGGTCCACTGGACTTGGGTGTACCCCGAACTGGTGAACTGACCGCTTACTGAACTCGGTCACTGACAGAAGGAGACGTTTAGTCACAAAGGGATAAGTGTGTCTCTATTACTGGTTACAGACGAAAGGACCCCGACGAACTCTTGATTTCCTCAATTTCAAAAACAAACAAAAACAGACGGGACACACCGAACGTCCTAGAATCCAGAGGACTGGTCCCTAACTTGGGTACGGGGGACCTCACCTTCGAGTTTCAGAATTGATGACCTGACGGTCCTTTCAGGGATTTACTAAATTCTATCAGGATTTTGTAAATGTTGTCGTTGTTTTGTGAATCTTACCACGGGACAGTGTATCATTTGTAGCTTGTTTAAAATTGATAACAATAAGACTCGTAACTATAAAAGGGTACTTATACATAATGAAAATTTTATTATTTTTATTATCTGATCAAGAAAATTTTCCAGTTATGTCACAGATTATTTCAATCTGTATATGGATGGAACGACGATTCAGCGAAGTCAGCACAGGCTGAGACACGCTGCGATGTCTACAGTCGGGTGGTCCGACGGGGCAGGGACCCTAAGAGGTCCGTTCTTGTGACCTCACCCAACGGTAAAGGAAGAGGTCACGTACTTTCACTTTTCACTTTCACTTCAGTGAGTCAACACAGACTGAGAATCGCTGGGGTACCTGGACGGTCCGAGGGGATAGGTACCCTAAAAGGTCCGTTCTCATGACCTCACCCCACGGTAACGGGGCATTAAGATGAGACCCCAATTCTCTTTATGCACGTGTACTGGTGTTTTTTTGAACAAGTCCTTGCAAGTAATGTCGAAAACGAGTATCTGGTTTGACCTTTGCAGGTGGTTGTTCTCCTGTCTATTCATTTACCACCATGGCAGTCTTTGACCTTACTTTTTCACTTTCACAATCAGCGAGTCAACACAGGTTGAGAAACACTGAGGCACCTCACATCGGGTGGTCCGAGGAGACAGGTACCCCAAGAAGTCAGTTTTTATGACCTGAACCTGTCGGTAAGGGAAGAGGACCCTAAGGTCTAGGTCCCTAATTTGGGCCCAGAGGACGCAGTGTCCGTCTAAAAAACGGCAGAAAGGTAGTCTTTTACCTTAGGAGTTGTTATTTTTCTTTCTTTGTCAAATTTTTCTTTCTTTCTTTCTTTGACACCTTTGGAGGTCGTCAGTTATACTAACTTAGACTTTTTGTAATAAACCCACTTTCTTGGGTCTATGTATTCCCAAGTAAGACATACTAAGGTAAATATAGTTCAGGTTCTTGTCCGGTTTGATTACCACTATCTCCAGTCTTATCCCCAATTGACCAAACCCCCTCCCCTCTTCCGTTGAAAGATTTCCTACCTTTACAAGACACGAGGTCTTCGGTAAAAACCAACAGTGTTGGTCGTCACTCTCATTTCTGATGGTCGTAGACGACCGATCTCCGGTCTCTACGATATTCGTAGGAGGTCACGAGCCCTGTCAGGGGTGGTGTCTCTTAATAGACTGGGGTATAAAGTTACTCTTTGAAACCATATCCCAAATTCAACGAATTCGTACAGGTTCCTAAAGACGTAAGAGTATCTATGAACGGCAATAATATCCGTTTTAGACTCATCGTCTCTACTCATCAATGGGAACCCTATCCTAACAACGAACGTTCTTCGATAAGTCGGTCCTTGAAAAGGGTGGGAGGAAACGTATATCCGTGTCGGTCTGTTAAGTAAGAACGTTTGTCTTCCTCGTTTTCATTACATTCAATCGAGTTCCGCTCCGTCAGTTCTTTGTACATGAGAAAGGGATGAGAAAAGGGACGGAGGAGACCTACGTCTGTCACTACTTTTTGACAGTCAGTTGACCGTTGGGTCGTGTCCTACCGGGGTACTTGTCCTCTATTTTAAGTCAATACGTTTGGGACCTTGCGACCCCAAATAAACAACGTCACCGAGTATATTAAGCTTATCTCACAAGTTGGTTTTTACATCAGAGGTTTCACGTCTAAAAGATTTGATTAGACAATTCCTTGTCAATTAGAGTGAACATTTAAGAGACTCTCGTCTCTAGTATCCTATGTGTAAAAGAATTAGGGGGCATTCCGATTCGTGGTACGTAGAAAAAAGAAGACTTCAGTATACCGAGTCACCTAACCTTCTCTAAAATTCATAGGAAAACATTGGAAAGGTTCTGTTTAAATAACCTGGTGTTTTGTGGTCGAGAGTGTGAGAGTAGGGTACAGAAGACCCCATCAATGGAATGGACTACGAGATCTGAACTCAAGTCTGACTGACTTCGGTTAGTTACATAAAAGTAGGGTTCTACTACGACACTTTCACGACGTGAGTTATACGGTGGTTTACACCTTTTGAGTCGTCACCGGTGTCCTGACCTTTTCCAGTCAAAAGTAAGGTTAAGGTTTCTTTCCGTTACGGTTTCTTACGAGTTTGATGGCGTGTTAACGTGAGTAGAGTGTACGATCATTTCATTACGAGTTTTAAGAGGTTCGGTCCGAAGTCGTTATACACTTGACACTTGAGGGACTACAAGTTCGACCAAAGTCTTTTCCGTCTCCTTGGTCTCTAGTTTAACAGTTGTAGGCGACCTAGTTCCTTTTTCGTTCTGTCAAGGTCTTTTTGTAGATAAAAACGAAATAACTGATACGGTTTCGGAAACTGACACACCTAGTGTTATTTGACACCTTTTAAAACTTTCTCTACCCTTATGGTCTGGTGGACTGGACGGAGAACTCTTTAGACATACGTCCAGTCNTCAATCTTGACCTGTACCTTGTTGTCTGACCAAGGTTTATCCTTTTCCTCATACAGTTCCGACATATAACAGTGGGACGAATAAATTGAAGACACGTCTCATGTAGTACTCTTTACGATCTGACCTTCTTTGTGTTCGACCTTAGTTCTAACGACCCTCTTTATAGTTATTGGAGTCTATGCGTCTACGGTGGCGGGAATACCGTCTTTCTCTTCTCCTTGATTTTTCGGAGAACTACTTTCACTTTCTCCTCTCACCTTTTTCAACCGAATTTCGAGTTGTAAGTCTTTTGCTTCTAGTACCGTAGACCAGGGTAGTGAAGTACCCTTTATCTACCCCTTTGTCACCTTTGTCACAGTCTGAAATAAAAACCCCCGAGGTCGTAGTGACGTCTACCACTGACGTCGGTACTTTAATTTTCTACGAATGAGGAACCTTCTTTTCAATACTGGTTGGATCTATCGTATAAGTTTTCGTCACTGTAATGAAACGGTTGATTCCAGGCAGATCAGTTCCGATACCAAAAAGGACAGTAGTACATGCCTACACTCTCAACCTGACACTTCTTCCATCTTGTGGCTTCTTAACTACGAAAACTTGACACCACAACCTCTTCTGAGAACTCTCAGGGAACCTGACGTTCCTCTAGGTTGGTCAGGTAAGACTTCCTCTAGTTGGGACCCTAAAGAAACTTTCCTTACTACGATTTCGACTTTGAGGTCATGAAACCGGTTGAAAACTTCTCAACTGGGTAACTTTTTCTGAGACTACGACCCTCCCTAATCCCCGTCCTCCTCTTCACCTGCTGTCTCCTACTCTACCGACCTACCGTAGTGACTGAACTACCTGCACTCAGACTCACTTGAGGTCCTCAACCACTACCTGTCCCTCCGGACCGTACGACGTTAAGTACCCCAGCGTTTCTCAGCCTGTGTTGACTCGCTGACTTGACTTGACTTGACTTCACTTGACTTGCAGTCAGAAACCCAGTGTCTACCCGTGTATTCGTTCAGTCTCGGTTGTACTATATCCTAACATCGACTCCGAGGACGTACCTTTGTTAAGGAAGAGAAAGTTCTCTCTTGGGACCCCTGAAGGGGTCACCAGGTCACCAATTGTTAGGTGGAAGATTGCGTCTCATGTACCCAAACTCGGGACGAACCCTTTGGACTAACGAGTCTGCCATTTCTTAGACGGACGTTACGTCCTCTGGACCCAAGTTAAGGACCCAGTCCTTCTAGGGGACCTCTTCCCTTACCGTTGGGGGAGGTCATAAGAACAGACCTTTTAAGGTTCCTGTCTCCTCGGAACACCCGATGTCAGGGACCCCAGGGTTTCTCAGAGTGTGTAGACTCACTAACTCGTCGGTGCGTATAACCAGTTAAGGTTTTTTGTCTCTTGAAAGTTTTTTCTTGTTTTCCTCTTTAACTACCCGAACGTGTTAAGCTTTCAAGTTCCCGAAGTCGAAGTCCATACCGACCTAGGTCCTTTGCTACAGGACTTATGTACCAGAATGAAAAGTAGAGAACAAGACAAACGAGAAATAAGAACCCGTTTTCAAGTGATTCTCTACCGGGGTCTTCATTGTTCGAATGAGGAATGAATCGTTGAGAATCCGTTAACAAAATTGTTTTCAAATTCATAACCGAACTTAGTGATGAGACAGGAACTTGGTTAGTGGCATGGGTACCAGAGTGACCGGTTCGTATTTAGGACACAAGTGGAGAACTCGCACTCCAGTAGTGATAGAGTTTTGTCTAAGTATTACACCCTTTTCTTCGGTCTTCCGATGATTTGACCTGAACCTCACTGACCTACTGGGACTCCCGTGGAGGGCCAGGGTCGTACGAAACAGGTTCCGTCTCCTAGGACTTCGAGGAGTCTGAAAGAACCCAAGGAAGTACCTAAGGAGGGACTCTGACTCTGAACCAGAGAGAAAGAGACATGAATCGGAGAATCCGGTGACGAAGGGTGTCGGATGTAGACCCCATCCCTCCTCCCGACTCTCAGAAAGATTTTAAGTCTAAGACTAAGTCGTAGAGACTCAACCTAGGGCTCTACGATCCAAAGGTACTTGGAGTGAAACTCATCGTCTCCTAATGTCACGAAGGATCTATACGAGAGTCGGAAGGCTTCGTTCGGTGTCAACCGAATCCTTCTCGTAGTCTAGTATACTTGAAAGGAAAAATTTCTTTACATTTAATTTTCCACTTAGTTGAATTTGATAATTCCTTATTTTTTCACCAAACACCGGTGCCGTTCTAAGGAATTCCGTAATGTACTGGCTGACTTTAGACGCCTTGAGACGATCTCGGTCCGAGAGAAAACCTGAAACTTGGTTCGACCTGTTTCTAAGCAACGTACTTTCGACCACGATCTCTTTAGAAAGTTTCTGTCTGTCGACGACGAAGGAGGTCCACCCCGAAGTTTCAGGTTTGTCGGAAATAAGTGTCGGAGAAATTTTGGACCCCCGTTAAAAAAAAAAAAGGAGGTTTATTCTGGAATTATAAACCCTCTCCTCTTCCGTAAAACATATGATTGACGGTCAACGTTCTTGGTTCGCCGGTTCCGTAGACCGAAAACTTCAGAACGGTTTGTGTGAATATTTTCAATCGTCGGGTCCGTTCTGGGGTCTCATCGCAGGTCTTAAACTCCGGACCTTACTGGGATCGACCAAATAAAAGACCTTCAAACGGAAACGACTGGTCCGTCTAAATTCGGGGTGAGTCACGACATTTCTAACACACACAGACAGGACCCAACGAGAAGAAACTGAGTAAGTTAATATTTGTGGACTAAAGTTCCTTGGTACCGAGTACAGTCGAACCTAAATAGGGGCCTCGTAGTGTATAAATAAAACCTCCACCAACTGCACCGTCTTTCTCACGGCTGCGTGGTGTCTCCCCTTCAAAGTCGTACAAAAAAAGACTGGAGCCAAACGTGGTCAACAGAGGGATTTTAGTGTGGAGTCAACCTAACAAAACCACTTTTCACGTTTGACTAAAATTTTTCACGTAGAAATAAGATGTTGTGACAATTTATGAAGATTTAGACCTATTATCCCCTAATAAAAAAACAAATAATTTTTTTAAAAAAACGAATACGGTACACCAAACACCCTAGAATCATAAGGTTGGTCCCTAACTTGGGTCCGGGAGTCGTCACTTGCATGTCTCAGAAGTGGTGACCTGGTGGTCCCTTAAGGGACCCCATAAAAATTTTACGTCTAAGCCTAAGTCGTCTAGACTCAACCCCGCACTCCCGGATATAAAAGTACCTGACTTGAAACATAAATAAATAAATATATCTTTATGTCAACCAAATGTTACAACACAATTAAAGATGACATACCATTTCACTGAGTCAATATGTGTGTATATGAAGGAACAAAATATAAGAAAGGTAATACAAAATAGGGTCCTCTAGTCTATGTCAAGGGGTATGACATGTCATCTTGGAACAACAAATAGGTAAGATTTTCAATATTTATCAAACGTAGATCAATGCTTGCAAACAGCCGTTTCATTACACAGACGAAAAATTATACGGAAGATCCAAACAGTATCGAAAAGAAGGGTCCTCGTTTGTAGAAAATTAAAGTACCGATATCAGTGGCAGATGTAAAACCTCGGGTTGTTTTATTTCAGAAAGTGCCAAAGGTAACAAAGGGGTGGACAAACGGTACTTCACTACCCTGACCTACGGGACTAGAATCAAAAAACTTACAACTCAAAATTCGGTCGAAAAAGTGAGAGGAGAAAGTAGAAGTAGTTCTCCGAGAAATCAAGAAAAAACGAAAGACGGTATTTCCACCACAGTAGACGTAAAGACTCCAATAACTATAAAGAAGACCGTCAGAACTAAGGACGAACACTAAGTAGGTCGAACCGTAAAGTTCACTACATGAGACGTATCTCATGAAGACGAAATAACTGACACGATTTCGAAAACTGAAACACCTAGTGTCGCTTGACACCTTTTAAGAAGTTCTCTACCCTTATGGTCTGGTGGACTGGACAGAGAACTCTTTAGACATACGTTCAATTCTTCGTTGTCAATCTTGACCTGTACCTTGTTGTCTGACCAAGGTTTATCCCTTTCCTCATGCAGTTCCGACACATAACAGTGTGACGAATAAATTAAATATACGTCTCATGTAGTACTCTTTGTGACCCGACCTTCTTCGTGTTCGACCTTAGTTCTAACGGTCCTCTTTATAGTTATTGGAATCTATACGTCTACTGTGGTGCGAATACCGTCTTTCGTCTCTTGACTTCTCTGAGAACTACTTTCATTTTCTCCTCTCCGAATTTTGAGTTGTAAGTCTTTTACTTCTAGTACCGTAGGTCAGGGTAGTACCGTTTATCTATTCCTTTGTCACCTTTGTCACCTTTGTCACAGTCTGAAATAAAAAACCCGAGGTTTTAGTGACGTCGGTACTTTAATTTTCTGCGAACGAGGAACCTTCTTTTCAATACTGGTTAGATCTGTCGTACAATTTTTCGTCTCTGTAATGAAACGGTTCTTTCCAAACAGATCAGTTTTGATACCAAAAAGGTCATCAGTACACACCTACACTCTCAACCTGATATTTCTTTTGACTCGGGGTTTCTTAATTACGAAAACTTGATACCACAACCTCTTCTGACAACTCTCAGGGAACCTGACGTTCCTCTAGACTGGTCAGGTAGGATTTCCTTTAGTCAGGACTTATAAGTAACCTTCCTGACTACGACTTTGAGGTTATGAAACCGGTGGACTACACTTCTTGAGTGAGTAAACTTTTCTGGGACTACGACCCTTTCTAACTTCCGTCCTCCTCTTCCCCTGTTGTCTCCTACTCTACCAACCTACCGTAGTGGTCGAGTTCCCTGTACTCAAACTCATTTGAGGTCCTCAACCACTACCTGTCCCTCCGGACCACACGACGTCAGGTCCCCCAGTGTTTCTCAGTCTGTACTGACTCACTGACTTGACTTGACTTGAGACGTATCTTCAATCTATTCGTCCCACTGTTATATGTCGGAACTGTATGAGGAAAGGGTTAAACCTTGGTCAGGCAACAAGGTACAGATCAAGATTGACAACGAAGAAGAACCGGAACTTCCACTTCCACTTGAGCGAGTCAGCACAGGTTGAGAAACGCTGGGGTACCTGACATCGGATGATCCGAAGAGACAGGTACCATAAGAAGTCCGTTCTTGTGACCTCACCCAATGGTAAAGGAAGAGGTCCCCTAGAAAGGTTGGGTCCCTAGCTTGGGCCCAGAGGGCGTAACCTCCGTCTAACGAAATTGACGACTCAAAAGGGGATTAATTCGTAAATAAAACTCTATAGACTTCTAAGTACACTTTAACATTCTTTAATGTAACCAGGACACATGGGAGGTGGTTCAAAGGGTATCGTTGTAGAAAGTTTGCATATCATGTTATAGTGTTGGTCCTTCACCTGTGACTAAGTAGGATCTATGTCTCGTGGAAGTAGTTGTGGTCTCAAGAGTACCTCGACGTCCCACAAACTCCCGACTTCCCTAAATCAGACACTCGTAAACGAAAGAATCCTCTTATTACGAACCTTGTGTTAACTTTGAAGATTGATTAAACTTAAATTGTTAAGTTATATCCCGAAGAATGTAAAAGGGTCCTAAATTTTCCGAGTCTACGGTCCAGGACCAGTGGACCAAAGGTATCGAGTAATCGTGTCAGTAACAACAAAAACGAATAGAGAGTTCCTAAAAGTCTATTCATCCCTGGACTAGGATCTCTTTTACGAAACCTGGGTCCCCTTCGATTTACCACCGAAATTTTGTTTTATGGAAGTAATTTTTAAAAAAACCGGTACAGTGACCGAATACCCTTGAACTAACGAACGTCCTCGTCCTCGTCATCGTCATCGTCACAATCAGTGAGTCAACACAGAGAAACGCTGGGGGCTGGGGTGTTTGACATCGGACAGTCCGAGGACATAGGTACCCTAAGAGGTCCGTTCTTATGACCTCACCTAACGGCAAGGGAAGAGGTCTCCTAGAAGGACTAGATCTCTAACTTGGGTCCAGAGGACGTAACGTCCGTCTAAGAAATAGTAGACTCGATGTCCCTTCTATTCCTATCAAAGGACTGGTCCCTCGCTTGAGTCCGTTACTTTCAGATTAGTGACCTTACGGCCCGTTGAAATAGGAGTACAGTCAACTCTCCTTTCATAGTACGGGTCGACTCTTATAGATCCAGAGGGGAGCCTCAGTAGTTGATAGGATTAAAAGGGTCCTAACTCCACCAAAGACCGTACATTCACGATTTTGGTCCTTTCCAGGACCCGTTTATCCCTCCTCAACCAGTGGGGTGTGAGTCGAGGTTAAACCTCCTACCTCCCCTCTAAAGTTTTCTGTTTCTAATTTTCTTTGTTGTCAAGACAAGAAAGTCTATGAAAACCAGACGCAAAAGGAGGATGTGTCAAACTCTCAAGGTACGTGTGTCTCGGGTAAAAAGTGGACATCCAGTGGGTCGTAGATAGACGACTCTTGTTCCAGGGACGGGAGGGAGTACCTTTATGTAAGTAGTAGCACAATTCCTTTAAGTAGTACTTGTATTTTGACAAAAGATGGGAGAACACGAGTTTAAAAGGGTCGACAGGATCATTTGAAGAAATATCGACGAATTTTTTTTTTTAGTCCTCAGTTCTTAGTTTATAACGAAAATTAACTGTGTCGAGGAAACTTAGAGAGAGAGATAAAAGACCGGTACACACGTTAGAATGAAGGGGTCGGTTCCTGACTTGGAAGGGGGAGACGTCATCTTCACGTCACATCATTGGTGACCTGGACGTCTCTTCAGGGAAACTCAGAGAAAATCAGATCTACATTAGGTCGGGGGACCGGAAGGAAATGGAAAGTTCTGTTATTAAAAAAAAAAAAAAAAGGAGGTCTTAGATCCGATCAAGATGTGGTGCAGGGAATCAAACCCTAAACAGACTAACAAAAAGGTCCAAATCTAAGACCAATTTGTAAGCCGGTTTATAACATGATGTTTCCACTATCACACAGGAAGAACCCTTATTAAAAATTTAAATACTGTCGACTGTCAGGTCGGGGAATCTCCCTTTCATGAGTTTAGTGACTTTCCTCTTCATGGAACCAGTTCCAGTATAAACGAGGAAATAACCACTTGGGTCTTAGATTAAGACCAGAGGGTAAAGGGAGACTTAGATGCAAGAACCAGACAGAAGAGACAAGAACCTTTGACTAAAAAAAATGGAGGGAGATGTCATATGATAAAAAAAGAAAGACCAGTCTTGAGACGAAAACTTTTTTGTTTTGGAAAAAAGGAGTAATGAAACCTCTTCCTTTACCGTTGGGCGAGGTCATGAGAACGGACCTTTTAGGGTAACTGTCTCCTAGGACCCTCCGACGTCAGGTACCCCAGCGTTTCTCAGCCTGTGTTGACTCGGTGAAGTGAAACGTGTTGTTCCGGACCTGACGATAACAAACGACGTTTGAAGAAACGTAGGCTAAGAAGGAGAAAAGTTCTATTCCGGACAAAAAAAGGGTCCCAAATCCCTTGGTGCGGATATTCTCGACAAGGTCCGAGAGATCGTAACAAAGGGAAAGAGACTATTCCCGGAAACGATTCTCGAGAAGGAAACAGAGAATCGACAGAGGTGAATCTCTCAGTATGACAAGGACCCCAAGACTTCCGTTCTTATGACCTTCTCCGTCTTTCGCTTTACCCTCTTTCGTTTCTCCGTAATTCCTCGGAGAATTTCTCCCACTTTTCGACTGAATTTTGAGTCGTAAGTTTTTTGATACCAGTACCGTAGGTCAGGGTAGTGAAGTACCGTTTACTTACCCCTTTTTCACCTTTGTTACTGTAAAATAAAACCCCCCGAAGTTTTAGTGATGCTTACCACTGAAATCGGTACTTTAATTTTCTGCAAACGAGAACCTTCCTTTCGATACTGTTTGGATCTGTCGTATAATTTTTCGTCTCTGTAGTGAAACGGTTGTTTCCAGACAGATCAGTTTCTTTAGATACCAAAAAGGTCAACAGTACATGCCTACACTCTCAACCTAGTATTTCTTCCGACTCGTGACTTCTTAGCTACGAAAACTTGACACCACAACCTCTTCTGAGAACTCTCAGAGAACCTGACGTTCCTCTAGTTTGGTCAGTTAGGAATTCCTATAGTTGGTACTCATAATTAACCTCCCTGACTACGACTTCGACTTTGAGGTTATGAGACCGGTGGACTACGTTTCTCGACTGAGTGACCTTTTCTGGGACTACGACCCTTTCTAACTTCCGTCTTCCTCTTTCCCCTCTATCTCCTACTTTACCAACCTACCGTAGTGGTTGAACTACCTGTACTCAAACTCGTTCGAGGCCCTCTATCACTTCCTGGCTCTTCGGACAAGTACCACAAGTACTTCGGACGTCAAGTACCTCAGCGTTTCTCTGTCTGTTCTGAATCGTTGACTTGTTGTTGAGTCTCAGTGAAAGGGAATCAAACCATCGTACCGGTAAAGACACTCCTACCCAGTCAGTAAGGACACAACACGTAAGAACTCTCGGTCAATCGTTGGTAGGGGGTTTTAGCCCCAAATTTGGTTTCCAAGACTGTGACCTGTTACAATCCTAAAGGAACCACCAGACCACCAATTCTTAGGTGGAACGTTACGACCCCTGCGTCAAAGGTAGGGATCAGCCGCTTGGCGCTAGGGTATACGGAACCTCGTTGATTCGGGCCCGAGGTGTCGATGACTCGGGTGTACTACGCTACTTCTAGTGTAGGGGGACACGACGTTGATTCTGGTTTGTGTCAGTTTATTTAATTTTTAATTTTTAATTTTTTTCATTTATTCTGAACTTCTCACGTAGCCCCGAAGGGTCCACTGACTCACCATTTCTGAGGCGGACGGTTACGCCTTCTGAGTCCTCTGGGTCCAAGCTAGGGACCCAACCCTTCTAGAGGACCTTCTCCTTTACCGTTGGGTGAGGCCATAAGAACGGACCTCTTAGGGTACCAGTCTCCTCGGACCGCCCGATGTCAGGTCCCCCAGAGTTTCTCAGCCCGTGTTGTCTTCTTACTTGGACGTACGTACGTTTCTGTAACCTCGGTGGACGTCCCGAACAAGTCAGTGAATAACGGCCGGGCTGTAGGTCTTAAATACTAAGTCAGTGAGCCCTCCCCTCCTACACGTAACGATTGGACAAGGTCCGCTTCTCCTACGACGAGTCGATATCGGATGTGAAAATTCTTAGTAACTGAACCTTAAGGAACCACCAGGTCCCGAATCCTGAACCACGAAAGTGACGGTCCGGGTCTCAAGTTAGGGACCAGCCCCTTGATTCTAGGACGTTTGAAACACCACGGTTTTTTTTTTTTTTTTTAGTGACGGTATTCAACCGTAAATACATTATGAGTTTATGAAGATAACTTCATTTAATGTCTGTAATATTGTGGGTGTATGGACTATTAGGGGAGAAGGGTTGCCGAGTTTTGAAGATGAAAGGGAAGAAGGGTGAAGTTTGATTAGGCAGAACTTCAACAAAGGATCGTAGACATCTCTGGGGTATAGGTAGGAAAAGAGGATGTAGTAGGTTCAGGTTCAAGTGTAGTGGAGAGTGGGACTACGACGTCTGTCAAGGAGAGACCACAGAAGAGGTTGACGACGGGTGGGGGAATGGGGGGACAGTGGGTTCACTAGAAACTTTGGACGTTCAGTTTAGTACAGTGGGACGACTTTTGTGTAGTCACCGATAACGATAATCTTATTTGACGTTTGAAGAAAATGTTGTTTGGTCTTGGACGGACAGGGTCGGGGGACGGAGGGACGACCTTCAATAGTGGAAGAAGAGGACGTGACCTCAGGAGGTGCGAGACATGTGTGGTTTGGTAAACGAACTTATTTACCCATTGGGACCAACGGAGATCCCTCCCTTGGAGCAATTATATTCTTTATTCATTTATGTTATTTTTTTACTTGGTTTCTTCATCAAGACCCCTTAAAGGACCACCACGTCACCGATTCCGAAACATGAGGGTTACATCCCCCGGTCCCAAGACCGGGACCCTTCATCTAGGGTGCACGAAGTTGATTTCTAGGACCACTCGATGTCCCTTCTGGCTTCGAGGGGGCACGGTATCGGTTCTGGACCGTGTCGGTTTATTTATATATATATATAAAAAATTTTTTCATGAAGACACTAACGAGAGATTGGATAGTATTATTAGGTATATAAAGAAAAGGAAAGAATATATATATAAAAACGGTGTGGTGCGTCACATGTCCTAAAGGACTGGTCCCTAGTTCAAGCACAGGGGACATCACCTTCAAACCTCAGGATTGGTGACCTGACGGTCCCTTTATAAAGAAAAATACCGTGACTAATATTAGACATTAATAGAACGAAGACACAAGTTGGAAAGAAAGGACGGGGACGGGGTAGTGATCTAATCTGAGGGACTCTCGTCCCTCACACGGGGGAGGGAGGGAGGGAGGTATGGAAGGGGAGGGGTGACCCCGAGTGGGAAGATAAGGGTCCCGAGTCGTCTCACGGACCACCTACCGTCAATAGAAGTGTTTATAAACACCTTACTTACCTGGAACATATTGTCCCTGTTCCACCCCTCCTTACACATTACTTTAGTGGACCTCTGAATCTTGGACGTATGAACCTGAGGTCTGGACAACCCTGCCTCGGAAGGCCCGAATTAATGACACATTACGTGAAACTTACGGGTCTGTAGGAGACGGTTGAGGGTACGGTTCACCAACACCGACGAACTTGTACAGTCTCAATCGTTTTATTACGGTCTTAACCAAAACGACCCAGTCCTGAATCGAAAAGACGGACGTTTTACCCGTCTCACTTAATTTCAGTCGAAGTCAGAAAGACCACCGAGCCTGTCATTTCTTATACGGATTTTACGTCCTCTGGGTCCGAACTAGGGACCCAGACCTTCTACGGGACCTCTTCCCTTACCGTTGGGTGAGGTCATAAGAACGGACCTCTTCAGGTACCTCTCTCCTCGGACCACCCGATGTCAAGTACCGCAGCGTTTCTCAGTCTGTGTTGACTCGTAGACTGCGAAAGTCAGAAAGAACTCTGCAAAAATACTAAAAACGGTATATGAACATGGTAGTTATTAATAGAATCATAAAAAGAATTCTAGTTGTAAAGAAAAACCAATATACGTAAAAATAAAATTTTCCTTTATAAGATAGTTACATATTCGTAGGAAACTATATTTGTCTTTCATCTTATTTTTATTTCTGTCACTTTGTTGGATCACACTTATGTAAAACCGGTCGACCTTCGAAATCTTAAAGTCTACCAAAAAAGAAACAATTTTTCCTTTAATGTGAGGTGACTCTGAAAGATGATTTCCACCTTCTTAACCTTCTACTACAATTCGTACCTACTAAAAGAGTGTCACGATAAAAAACTATAGACCTATAAAATGGTTCTTGGTAGAGTGGACGGACGTCCCTTAGTAGATTAAGTTCGTCGAGTAAAGTTTTCACCCCTTTTGTTCCGGGTATTACCCCTTACCTTAAAGAGGTCCTGTGAGTAACCCTTAAATAGTTCACGAAATCTGACACTCAAAACTATTATCCCCGACGTCGGTGAACACGGACCCCGTCCCCGACCGTGTCTCACAGTGAGTTCTTTACACAGGGACTAATGATTGTAAAGAGATCATACCAGTAGTAGGTGAGATACATTTAAGATCCAGTTGACTGCAACTTAGAAAAACCAGGAATTGACTTGAAAGTCAAGGAACTCCCGTCCCTGACATATAACCTTACATCAAGTATATGGTAAGTTAATTAGGTAACTTTCACGTGTCACGGAAGTAAGTAAACAACTCAAAACCGACAGGACCGAGAAGCAGCGACGAGTGTCCGAAAGAGATCAACGCCACTCACCCCCGATGTGAGATCGACGAACCCGAAGAGTAGCACCACCGCAGGAACCAACATCGTCCCCGAGACCTTATGTGCCCGAGTCCTCAACACCAGGTGTGCGAACAATAGAGAGGTGTACACCCTAGTAGGACCTGGTCCCTAGCTTGGTCACGGGGGACGTGACCGTTCTCCCAAGAGTTGGTGATCTGGTGGTCCTTTCAGGTCTTCACATGTTAAGTTTATTCCTTTTATATAAATACTTTAATTTTACCAAACATCACATAAACGTCTCGACACTTTAATATTAATGTTACAATCATGTTAAAGCATCGGGAGATTTCTTAGGGACATGGGTGATCGTCAGTGAGAGACAGAGAGGGAGGGAGAACGACACGATTGGTGATTGGATGAAAGACAACGATACGAAAACGAGTAAACCTACAAAGTGTATTTACCATAGGATGTTATACACCGGAAACCCTGACCGAAGAAAATGAATCGTATTACAAAGTTTCAAACGGTACATCGTACATAGTCATGAAATAAGGTAAAATACTGTCCTATAATAAAGTAACTACCTATATGGTGTAAGACAACTAGACAAGTAACCAACTACCTGCAAACCCAACAAAGGTAAAATCCCGAAGATACTTCTTACGACGATATTTATAAGTACCTGTTCTAAAACACACTTGTACACAAAAGTCAAGAGAACGCATCTATAGACCTTCATCTAACGGTTCAGTGTACCATTGAGATTCGAATTGGAAAAATCCTCGATCTGACAAAAGGTTTATCGACGTGATAAATTTCCCATGGAACATCCCCGAAGGGACCGGTAAGTCATTAATTCCGAAGTTGAAGATTTTGTTTTGTGGTATTTTATCTGAAATTTTGTTTCCGACACTTTTCTCTATTTCTTCTGGTGATGTATTACTACTTTCCTAGTTAGGTTCTTCTCCTATATTGTTAATATTTATATATACGTGGGTTATATCCTCGTGACGTTATACATTCTGTTGACGATTGTTCATACTTTCCCCTTTAATTGTTATNACTTTCCCCTTTAGTTGTTATTGTGTTATTATCACCCTCTGAAATTATGGGGTGAGTGTGGATACCTGTCTAGTTGATTTGTCTTTTAATTGTTTCTTTGTGTTTGAAATTTACTGTGTAATCTGGTCAATCTGGATTAACTATAGATATCCTGTAAAGTGGGGTTTTATTACTTAAAGTGGAAAAAGAGTTCACGAGTACCTTAGAAGAGGTCCTATCTAGTGTAGGACCCGGTATTTAGATTGGAACTATTTAAATTTTTTTAACTTTAGTAAGGTTGGTAGAAAAGACTGGTATTACGTAATTCTAATCTAGAGTTAATGTCCTCTTTTTGATAATTTTTAAGGTTGTATACCTCCAACTTGTTGTGTGAAGACTTATTGGTAGTTTAGTGTCTTCTTTAGTTTTTTCTTTAGTTTTATACGTATCTTTGATTACTTTTACTTTTCTGTTGTTGGGTTTTGGACACCCTGTGATATTTTCGTCACGATTCTCCTTTCAAGTATCGTGATATCCGTATGGAGTTCTTTGTTCTTTTTTCAGTTTACTTATTGGATTGAGATGTGGATTTCGTTGATCTTTTCCTTCTTAACCTCTTGGGGTCCCAATCATCTTCCTTTCTTTAGAATTTTTAATCCCGTCTTTATTTACGTTTTCTTTGTTTTCTCTGGTATCGTTTTTAGTTGTTTCGGTTTTCGACCAAGAAACTTTCCTATTTATTTTAACTGTTTGGTAATCGGTCTGAGTAGTTCTTCGTTTCTCTCTTTTTAGTTTAGTTATTTTAATCTTTACTTTTACCTCTCTAGTGTTGTCTGTTGTGTCTTTATGTTTCCTAGTATTCTCTGATGATAGTCGTCAACATACGGTTATTTTACCTGTTGCACCTTCTTTACCTGTTTAAGAATCTTTTCATGTTAAAAGGTTTTGACTTGGTCCTTCTTTATCTTTTAGAATTGTCTGGGTAGTGTTCGTG